>JAKTWI010000711.1:0-10811 GCA_030561065.1 Sporopachydermia cereana | reverse complement strand
CCATTCACTTCATATCTCAGTTCAGTGTTTTGTCAGATGAGATCTCACCTTGTACGCTCACTTCGTATCTCACCTCAAGAACGTAGAACTTGCGGTATCAGTCCCCCAACTGGTAAAAATAACGTTTGAGTTTGCTGCACCCCAGAAAACTATAAAGCTCTAATCCAAATAAACATGTTGTACCTGCAGCACCTCGTAAAACCCTGCATAAGCGAGCTGTCAAAGATCGAAGTTAAAGCTTATATGTAACACAACTCATCTTCCATAAAAACATCAATTAAAACACCAGAAAATAAGCAAATATGATCAAATAAAATACACCACATAACTATAGATACAGTAAATAGCCCGTGTACCAAAAATTAGAGATGGATTGCTATTTTCCACCGAGTATGAGTACCAAACGTGATGGAGCTGCTGAAAATTTGGGCTCTACCCTTATGTTTTAAACACGTCTTCCTCTCTTACGCAACGACCATAAGTCCGATACAGGATATCAAATACTCATTGGAAGCGGCAATTTGGGAGCATTGATGGGAATATATTCACTACTGTATGGAATAGATATTCATTGTGTAAGAGTCATGTTAAACTGGGCTGAAATAGCATCCTGCATTTCCTACTTAATGTGTAGCTCGAAATTGATATTATATTCATTATTATGCTACAAATCTCTCGGATATACACCTTTAGGACATGGGGAATATGGTGGTGCCCTCAGATTTCCATCAGCTGACCTCCCTGGGTCTATATAGTCCGTTTTATGATCTCAAGGCAAAAACTGCAATTTGAGGGACAACTGCATCATTCTCTCACCTAATCTGACTCCTTTAATGCTCTAAATAGCATCAATAGATTATTTGATCACTGTTACATACCCCATAAAGTATTCAGCCGTTGATGTCCTCATTTGCGGCTAGGAATGCCATCGGCTTCCGCAACTCATCTACACAACTCCGACGCATCTCCAGCTGCTACACAGTCACTAGATATCCAAGAGTGGTACTATAGTTATCAAAAGAAAGAGGAGAGTCTACTGAACAAGAGAAGTAGTCTATTTTTACTTACTTAGATCTATTCGTAGTATGGGCATTACGTAATTTGTAGTGCAACACTCGGCGGACCAGATAAGAGGTGTAGCTGATGTGCCAATTCATAGCTGATGTGCCCGTTCAATCAAAGGCGCATCCCCAACCACCCGATCAGCTAATGGGTTTCGATATATCCCCAGTCGAAGGCCGATTGATTGATGGGTTTCTGGAACTTTCCCCCGGTATGTCATCTGACCACTGGCCCCTGCAGGGCTCCTTTGGTACTTTCCCCCGGTATGTCATCTGACCACTGGCCCCTGCAGGGCTCCTTTGCGCCATTTTTCACCCAAGTCCCCGCTACTTGATGAATACCGAAACTGCCTGCGCCCTAATCTCCTAACCCACCCATCCATCAAGTCCCGCCTCCCTGCACCAAGCCGCTGCTACACACGCCGGCTGCCAGGCAGCCTTTGCTGATTTGCAAGCTGGCATTGGCCCCGGGCACCAGCCACTGCTCCCCAACCCACTTGGCGTCCCCTCTGAGAACTGCCAGCAAGTCAAGCTCACTTTCTAGCTCCCACCTCCCACCTCACCAGCCTTTCTGCACGACCGGGGCTCCCGTCTCGAACCCCAGCGTCCTGTCTGCTGCCCGCTGGCCCCCCGTGGGTCCAGAATCCCCGGCACTAATCCTGAGGTTCCGCCAACATCTTACTGGCTGGAATATCAATCTGGCCCCGTTTTTTATGAGCTCTGATGCCCTGTTGCCAGCCTTTGGCCCACATGCGCCTCTGGCTTCCATGGCATGAGAGCAGGGCGTCCCTCCACGGCCTGAAGGCCACTCTGAGCGTCGGGCGACCCCATGCGGCACTCGGCGTCAGCCATGCGCCTCTTTACGCTACCTTGGGGATCCAACGCATTCGGCCTTAGATCCAGGGGCGCTGCTTCAGCTTGCGGGCCTCGAAGTAACAGAACCCAGCGCCAGGGTAGTCAACAGGCCTCCAGCTGGCTATGATGGGACTCTGGTGTCCCCAATATTGAGCCCCACAGGCCGTCCTGCCGCGACACAAACCACGGCGCTAACATGGTTGCTTGGTGGTCCCCTTAGAGACTGGTGTTTCCAGTATTTGTCACACTGTTGGACGTAGGAACAAACTCAGCCTACACCTCACATCTCGCCTCAGAGTGATGAACGTGAGGTCTCATTTCATGGTATCGAACAGGCGCTTCAACTCAGTGACTGGTTACGTGGTGGGCAATACGTGGGAATCTTAGCCCCAATTGAGCTCACAAACCTGGTGTTTTCGCCACATTAATAGCCCATATGTAGCATGGGGACCCATCTCACCTGTTGACTTGGTAACGACCGCTCCTCTTCCGCTCCGCTGTGGACATCTACAGACCTCTCCGAAGGGGAATGCTTCACATATGGCAAACGCTTCTATGAATAATTGGCGCAGAGTCGTTTGCGGCTTTTTATTGTTGTAGGGAGGTGGGAGGTGTGAGAAGCGGCGAACTAATGGGGTATGCAGGCCGACTCGTGTCGGGTGCTAATACTAGCAATAGATGGTGATACTACTATGAAACATGGAGAAGCCTGGTTATCATCCTACTGTCTCCCTGGGAGGGGCATTAGCATGCAGTGCGTCCACAAGTAGAAGTGCTGATTACACTCCCATTCTGTTTGTTCCATCCATGCCGCTGAAGTTACTCCAAGACATACCGAGACACTGGCAATGGCCACACAAGTAATCGGAGCGTCAAAGACGCACATCTGCCCCGGGACCCGCTCTGTCTATGCGGCTAATCCTGCCGCCGTTACCCAAAAGCATAGCATATCTGGACCCAAACTGCCTATGCCCCAACAACGCCGCAGGTAAGCATCAAAGTTGTAACAAGGGGAAGACCTGAAAAGACAAAACCTCAGGATCAGCCCCACCGCCGCCACATACTCACACAAAGGCAGGACCGCCTAGTAATACTGCTCTCGGCCTCCCGAATACTTTTCATAAGACCCGGCACAGCATTTGCGCTCGGTTCGGGCAGCCGGATGCCATACCAAGCTAGACGTCATCGATCTCATCAGTCCCCCCGATAAGCGTCATAAACATCGACTTGTCGACTTGTGCAACATCGGCAGCACTGCGCGCAGAGCGCAAAACGCCACTAGCGGCAACCTTGCTCTATCACCAGCCAGTAACCCGCTGGCAAGGGCATACACCTTGCAGGTCCAGTTGCTGAGGCTGGCAGGCTTTGAAGCCGTGAAGTATGAGCCGGCGGAACGGTGCCTGGGTAAACGAACCCCTATTATCATGAAGAAACTATGGCTCTCTGGCCGGCGGCATTGATCTCGGCAATATCCGCTTCTGAGAGCATGTCAGACAATTTGGCCAAATTATACACAGGCCGCTTCGGCAGTATGGACGGAATACACATGTTGACGGCCCAACGCAAGTTGGCCGCGGTGTAGTTGTTGCAGGCCTGCCTCAGGCCAAGGAAACTGCTGACAATCAGCGGGCTATGGTACCATCACACAAGTGTCAAATATTAATGGGCCTATCGGGAACATGTAAGTCCCGGCAACTCCGGGTCGAAGCCGAGCTTGTATTTATGGCTGCAATAGCGCCTCCGTCGCGGACGAAACTGGCATTACTGCAGTCGGCGGCCGGTGAACCCGAAGCAATAAAATGGAGTATCAGGGCACCGACTGGGACTCTGGGCAGCCACTACCGGCCCCCCGGGTGTGTAGCAGCCACTCTCGCAGTCTCACAGTAAAGCCGATCCTGCCGCATTGGGCGTTGGCGGGACTGCTGGCTGAGTCACGGTCTGCGTTTGAGCTGCCTGTGGGAAGAAAAAGACAACTAAGGGTGGCCAACTCAAACCCTGGTCCCCGAAAGTAACGTCGGGCAAAAGGACAACTCAATGCGGGAAATGCCTGAATGTCTCGGCTTGTGCAATATGCACAAGTGCTTCCATCAGAGCCCAACGGAACTCTGGCCGCCCCGCGTTTGCAAGTGAAGCTAGCGCTTATGGATGGGGACTGGCAATATGATGTTAAAGTGCTCATTGCGCCACTTGGGCCACCCGCAGACACGTTTACCCGCTACCGGCTGCCGAGGAGTGCAACACGTTTACTGAGTTTGCCATCATTTGGGCTAAAATGGGTCTCCGCGGGCGCGGCAGATAAGGCCGCCGCAAAGGCAGTTTTGGACGCAGGAAAGCCGGGGACTAAAATTCTGGCCATCACTCGGAGCTGGAGGCGGAACCGGAAGTGCCGACGGATTGAGGCTTGGTCTGCGGGCGCGTACACCAGCAAAGAAGCTCTTTAACGATTCCAGAGGTTGACGTGGTGGCGGCGGTTTGAAACGGACTGGCGGCCGACAGTTATCAGAGTCGGACAACAACATTACAGCGCCGCAATACCCTGCCGAAGCGGCATTAGCCGCAAGCTCACCGGCCTGTAAAGAAAGAGCGGTTGGCTGCCGACTTGGGCTCGCGTTTGGCTGCCGACTTCGCCGCCCTGGTAAATTGAACTCAGAGAACAGCCGCCAACATACACTTCACCGGCAACTTGAAGCCAAATGCGAGGGTGGAGAAGTACTTCGAAGCCAATATCTGGGACTAACAGCGTGTGCACGTCAGCATCTTCCGCTACATCATGCACGATTCTGATAACGAATTGCGCCGTTGCGCCGACAACCCGTGTCTGTGTGCCAATTCAAATCGCGCAAATTGGGGCTTTTGCCAGTCTGTCTGGCTCGCGAATAGCAACTCTGCATATACAAAGGCACGCGCAACCAAACTCAACTGGGCCAAGCAAATCACTCGCTTGCTTTGGCCCCACAAGGAGCAAAAAACAGAACTCTGTCGAAAATCTGAAAGAAAGTCCATCAAGCGTGCAAGATAGGCTGCAGAAGAAGCGGAGGCGGGCCGTCAGCCCAGGCGGCCTCTTATGCAACCGGAGCTGTACTTGCGTCTCCACGCCAGAACGATCGGATTGGAAAATGCCAACGCCCGGATTACGCTCGCGACCGCCACCGTTGCCGCTCCCCCTACCCCTACCCCGTCCCCGCCCTCACTGTGGGGTTTGTATTGATGACGACGACGACGCCATTTGGCAGGTTAATGCTACAGCCGAGTCCCAATCCACCCTGCGCATTGCGCAATGAGAAGCACAGCCCTTGTACAATCATTGTACCTCGTTTCTACTCCCCCACGCAGTCGAGTAGGGCATCAATGGCATCAGGGCAAACGAAAGGGAGACAGAAAGACCGTCCAGTCCATTTCCGTGTTGGGATATCTTTCTCACGTTCATTTTTTTGGGGCACCTTCCGGTAGTTTGGCCGGCTTGCATAATTCAGCATTGGCAGAAAAAGGACTTGCTGACTTTGTGCCCGAGTTCAAATGCCTGCCGTAAAGTATTCGCACCTTCTGTGGCCGCCGCAAACATACACCAGAGACCAACCGTTTCATGTGATTGTTACTACCCTACCAGACGGTGATAGCAGACGCACATCCCCTGCAGCACATGACGTGGCAACACATGATGCCGAACGAGGCACACGCCATCATACTGGTCTTCTTGTACTGATAAAAAGTTTGCTGGCGTCTCAGTGCCGCAGCTGGCTGCTGGTGGTGGCACACTCTTACGAAATGCAATTCAGAATCTGCGAGCGCTGCTATATTCCAACATACTGTAGCTGTTGAGCTCCTACAACTAATGCATTGAGATTGTCTGGCAGCAGGTTTATTTCTGTGTCCATATGTCTTTTAAGCGCAACAGAAAAAGTCAAAGAGGTTTTGGCTTCTGATTGTCACGACTGATGTGACCGAAGCTCTGTTTGAGTTTGCTTTCAAGGATCTCAGGCATTTTTGCATCTGGTTCTCAATAACTAGCCAGTTCCTGGAAAATGATACCATAACTCAATGCAGAGATGCTCTCTGAGTTGGAGAAAGCCTCAGATGCCATCCACTTGATTAGTATGAACTTCATTCAAACTGAGGAGCCACTAGCATACATTTGCTATGGACCCGATATCAGAAGTGAGAGATAAGCAGCTTCTCATCAAGCTTCTACCTTGCGATTTAAGCGAGTACTTAACCATTCAAAGCAATCAAAAATAGATATATTATAATGACACTCAAAAAGAACAAGAGAAACAATGAATTTGCAACAAGTAATGTCAGAATATCAGATAAGGATGACAAACAGGTTTTTTCCCCCATTTTGATTTTTCGGCTAACAAAAATAAGGCTCTCAAATGCTGCCTTCAGGCAATGAAGTCACGAAGAAGAAACATCCCAAACAAGCTCGTTCCACCTTTTGAATAGGAAGGCAGAGGTCTTGTAGTGCTGAAGGCTGATAGGCAAGGGTAGAAATGAGGTCCCGCCATAGTTGGCATCTCTCGTGAACTGAGAGTGGCCACTGTTTCTGGCCGACATCATTTCAACACCCTCAATATTCGTACCAATTAGAGTAAAATCCATGACATTAGTCATCATCTGTCTTACATCGGAGAACAGAAAGTCCCCGATATGTGAGTACCGACGGAAGGTCAGCGTCACCGCATCAATCAGAGTTCTGGAAGACGTGAAATTATAAAACACCTCATGGTCGCAGGCCTCATTGGACATGCAGGATCGCTGACCACCAAGTTTATGGTTAACATACCTGTAGACAAATCTCATGTTAGTTTCGTACTCGATAAAGAAATGTTCAAGCTGTTTCGGAACGAATCTCACAGTAGTCGTATTGCTTGACGACTTGTTGTAGGTTCCAAAGAGTAGAATCTGACTGCTATTCTCATTCGCTTTTACAAAAACACTTCTTAGACCATTTCCAGAGTTCTTATTGCTCCACAACAAACTGCACAACTCAGTCGACCTGCTGGGGTGGTTGCAAAGATGAAGTAAGGTTAAAAGAATCGAGCTGAACCTCTCGAAATTCGTTTTCCACTCCTCTAACTTCTCTTTGTCCTCATTCTTGTATCCAAACGGCTCAATGTCACTCAGGAGCTTCAGGAGTTTCACCTCGTTGATTTTATATGAGGCGAAACCCTCACCAACGTTCTTCCAGTTCTCTTGCAGAATGTAATGCGTTCGTATAGTGTTTAGCAGACCGTATTGACTTTCGAGATCCTTCAACATGTCTTTCATCCAACTAGCAAGTGTACTGTAGGAAAACACTGCTGCCGGAGATGTGTCCGGAGTGAAATGAATCACTCTCTCCATAGAATCAACAGACACTCTGCCATGGGAGCCCCTCATGGACTTGGAAATACCAAGATTCTGCCTTGTCAACTCAAGGACTTTTGAATAGGTAGTGTTGAGGTTCACAGACTTATCGTAAGTGTCAACGAGATGAACCAGGAAGGCTGGTTCCACGTGCCTGTGCAAGTTAATGTAAGCAAATAGAGAGAACACATGACTCAAACGAAAGGCATAGTTAAATGCCGCGAAAACATGCCCTCGTCTTTTGGGCTCATAGAGACAAATGGCTTCGTTCTCGTCGATGAAGCTCAGTTCGGACCATAGAGAGAGCATAATAGGTTCAAGCAAAGAGGCCTTCTTATAACAAATCCTTCTCTCAAGACGGAAATTCTGGTTTGGGGTGTTGAAAAACTCAGTGTTGTAGTCTAAGGTGAGATCAACCTTCAGTCGGCTGCTGAACAGAGGTGCATCGTCCTCGTAGACTTCATCTTCTGATTGGCTTCCATCCTCACAACTCTCTTCTTCTTGTCCAACCCATTCCTCTTCCTCAGCTTCAGTGTGATCTTCCTCTTCTGTAGTAAAGCCTCTTTCTTCAGCTTCAGGGGCTGATGATTCGGACTCAGTCGCTTTGTCGTTTTCTGCAACGCTGATGTTCCCATTCTCTGTATCACTAAAAGCCGTCCCATCTGTCATCAGAGTTGAATTTTCACTGAGCGTGAATATCGAATCAGTTGATGTCTCTACCAAACCCTCTTCATCAACCTCTTCATCCTCCTCGGGGTGTGAAGCGCTGAGTTGCCCACCACTGCTAAAGTCATCGATTGCGAGATTTGCCGTAGATGGCAACAGAGCAGCAGCCTGGACCTGCAGTATTTGAAGCACAATGTGTCCAATTTGAATGATGTCTGCAAGAGTTGTATGAAACATTGAGTTCCCGTAGGGGTCATCAAGATATTTCATAGCTGCAGCAAAGTCATTTTTCCGATCAAAAGCCTCAAGGGATCCAGTGCTTTGAACTCTGGTATAACATGATTCAAAAAGCACTTTTTCGGATCTACGGATAATCGTCTCTGGCCATTCCTCACTGTGCCTGGCTTCAGATTTGAGCTCCTCAACAGTAACCAAAAACATAACCTTCAGAAGTCTACTTACTGTCGTAGCGTAAGTGATGATTGTTGACTCACGTGTAAGAAACCTGAAAGGTCTCACAGAAGAGCCAGATATGGCAAGAAATAGCTGTTTGTACTCATTCTTTAAAACGACACCCTCAATACTAATGAACCAAAACGTCCATTTCAAGATAATAGAGAGTTTGAGCTGCAGATCCATACCAGCCGTAGACAAAGATTTTAAGCTGTGTGGAGGAAAGAAGAGCTTGAAGTATGAGTAATAAGAGGACCTTTGAAGAGAGTCCAATATGTTAACAACACCGCCTCCGTCAACAGCTTCAGTGGAGCTTTCAATGAAAGCCTTCGAGGGCGCCATAACCTGCGAGACCTGGAAGGGGGAGCTAAGGCCCTGAGAATAGGTGGCCCGAAAGATTCTTTGTCCGTAGACCCCTTTGATGACGGACTTCCTGGGTGAGCCCCAGAACTGCAAACGAAGCGCAACAAGCCGAGAAGTCAGGTTGACGTCGGCCATCTTGGCCGAGGGACGAAAGTGCGTTTGTGCATGCTTGACAGCCCCACTAAAGTCATACGTGAGCTTCAAGCAAACACCACACTGATTATATTCGACCACAGGTAACCCCTCAATGAGAGGGTTCTTCATGCCGATCATTCCCCTGCTGTTCGGCACTAGACGATTGTTGATTGTTACGGGACCAAAGCGATTTGCCTGACGAATCTCCAGGACATTCCTCTCAAGCTCGTCACACGTAACGTAGTCTTTATCGCTTTGAAAATCACCGTTAATTTTCGCGTAAAAGCGCTTGATGTTGTATGGTGTTGGAATCAAGGGGAAACCAAATTGACTGTGATGAAAGACAAAGAGCCCTGTGCAGGTATCAAAGCCAAGAGAAAACCGCCAGAGAATATCATTTGTAACAGCTGTAGGTGGTCTGCTAACAAAATCCCTCTTGAATGTCCATTCCCCTTTTTCAAATTCATCAAATATGTCGCTTGTTCTGATCTTCCTCGAATCAAACAACACAAGGTAGTACTTGGAGCTAAAATACTCCCCATGGCCCCCTGCTTTGACGTAGCCCTTCCGATTTTCAGGTGGCTGTGACACCGTAAGATGTTGATTGAATTTTCTCACATAATTATCGGAATCGGCTTCCGGGCTTGGCTTCAAAAGTTCTTCCACGGGCTCAATAGAAGGGGTGCTGATGCCCAAATATCTTGGGCCAGTATTGGGACGGGAGGCCGTAGATTCGTTCATAGCGCAGTCCGTAGAGCTCGGAGCCGCAACCGAAGCTCCGCCGTAGGCTACAGGATCAGAATGGATTACCTGCTTGCTCTGTTGCAGCACAAAGTCATCCATTGACTTGGCTCTTTGCCAGCCAGTCGCCGCGTATGGTGCCGGAGCGTGTTGTGGTGCCTGGGGGGGTTCAGAATTGAAAGCAAGCAATGAGTTCAGTACTCGGGCTGCCTGTCCCTTTTGCTGAGAGGCCTGGATTGAGGGCCATTTCTCAACTCTCTGGTGGGCCAGTCGTGGGGAAGGTATCTCAGCTCCCTGGCCGTGTCGCTGGGGTTCCATGCTTGTGACCGATGCTCCAAAATGGAAGCAAGACTGATACTTCCTTTGCTCTTCTGAGTGGTCCATTATAGCAACATTAGGCCCGCTCACATAAGATATTGGCTAAAATGAAGAGAGTCTGCTTTATAGAACTTATACAAAATGTAAAGAATAGTGAAAGCTTCAGTAAATCAGTCTTTCGTTGATATATCGGTTGATTTATCAACCAAAGACCCAAATCTTGGAAGGAGCAGCGGAATTTAAGGTGAGCTGAGAAATTTGCCTAATTGGGTAGTTTCAGATACACGCGACCAATTCTAGTAGATATTATTACCTGAACAAGGAATATCCTAGGCACCTACGGTGCCCCAAACACCTGAAAAGCCCCAGGTACCTGAGCGACCCCGGTCACTGCAGCAACCCCGGGCACCACAGCTACCCCAAACACTTCGGCCACCACAAACACCAAATCAGCTCCTGATACCCCCCTTAGCGAACCAGCTTGGCGACTACTTTGTCAATGATTCAACTCGGCTACAAATATTAAAGATAGAAGTAATCAGCACCAATACATAGCTTATAATCAAGAGATGGAATATAATACAGTTTCCAGTATTCAAACAGATGGATGTCTTCCGTATTTGATGGATGTATTAGGCCCTTCATCCTTTACGTGCCTTCTCAGAGCCGGGTGGCTTCAAGTCTCATCTCGTGCCTGGGACGGTTGAATCAAACCTCGACTAGCGTCTACTTTGTCGTTCATTCAACTTGGCTACGGATAATTTATATGCAAGTAAATAGCACCAATGGATAGTATATATTCAGGAGAGTCAATATAATATACTCTCACGTATTCAAGTAGACGGATGGCCCTCGTAATCGATGGAAGTACAC
>JAKTWI010000710.1:0-10824 GCA_030561065.1 Sporopachydermia cereana | reverse complement strand
CTGCGCCTCACTGCGCCTCCTACGCCTCACTACGCCTCAACGCCTCCGCCGCCGCCGCCAGCGCCCGCTCCATCACCGCCTTCTTCCGCAGCCCGCCGTCGGCAAGCCACGTGCCGTCTCGCACACACTCGCTCAGCAGAACCCCCACCAAACTATCCCCCGCTCCCGTCACGTTCACCACTGCCCCGCTCACCTCCGGAGCGGGGAAATGCTGCAGCAGAATGCCAAGCTGCCCCGCCCCCGCCCCCGCCCCCGCTTCAGCCACAAACTTACTGCCTTTGCACACCATCCACGCCACCCCCGCCGCCTGCAGCTGCGCCTCCGCCGCCCGCGCCGACGCCTCCGCGCCCTCGGCATCCGCCACCAGCTGCACCACAAACACGCCGTTCGGCCCGTCCTTGATTACCACATTCGGCAGGTACGGCAGCAGCTGCACGGCCTGCAGCACCGCGCCGCCCCGCACCGCCTCCGCCACCGCCGGCACGCGGGCCGCCAGCTGCTGCAGAGCGGAGCGGAACGGCGCGCCGAGCCGCAGCGCGTCTATAATAGGAAACCAGCCGTCGGTGGCGAATTTCCCGTTCTGGGCAAACGCGGCATGCATGTGGCGCAGCTCGGCCCGCGTCGGCGTAGCCAGCGCCACACTGTGGCGCGGGAAGAGGCGCAGCGGAACCGCCGCCAGCCGCGCCGCCTTCGGCCCGGACGTCGGCTCAAACACAAGCGGCACGTCCCGCGCCGCCGCTTCCGCCACCACCGCCGCCAGCGCGGCGGGGCCGAGATTGCCGTCACAAAGCGCCCAGGCGGGGGCGGGGCTGGCGGCAAACGCGGCGGCAATGTGGGCGGCGGGGAGCTGTTCGACGGCCCGCATGTCGGCGATTGCCCCGCCGAGCTCGCCGGCGGGGTTGTGGAAGGCGGCGTAGCGGGCGGTGGTGGCGGCGGGGTCGGCGGGGACGAAAGCGGGGTCGAGGCCGAGTTTGTGGAGGGTGGCGCGGACGAGGTGGCCGGCGGGGTCGTTGCCTATTCGGGACACGAGGCGCGGGGTAACCCCCGCGCGGAGGGCGGCGCGGGCGACGTTGAAGGCGACGCCGCCGACGGAAGTGGAGATTTTCCCCGGGACGGAACTTTCCGGGGTGAGGGGTTCTGTGGCAACGCCGAGGATGTCCACAGCGATGGAGCCGATGACGAGCGGGTAGGGGGTGTTTGTGGGAGAGGGGGAGGGGGAGGGGGAGGGGTAGGAGTTTGTGGCTGAAGCGGGGGAGGGGGAGGGGTAGGAGTTTGTGGTTGAGGAGGGGGAGGGGGAGAGTTCATTTGTACTCAAAGCGGGGTCAGCCGAAGTAAAAACTTCCGCATTTGGAATAGCCGGCTGGGCGCGGAACCCCGCCCGCCCCGCCCGCAAAGCACAGAGTTCGCGGCTAATCTCGGCCGCCACACGCGCGTTGTTTTTCACAAACGCGACATTACACGCCGAGCTCCGTCCGCCAGTGTACTTATATATTTGCGCCAGCAGAAACGGCGTCAGCTGCTTACCCCGCACGCCCCGCTCCTCGGCATCCCGCGCCGCCCGCTGAATCACCTCGGCAACAAACGCCGAGTCCAGCGCCACCTCCGCCGGCGGCGGCACACAAAAAAGCGACCCCGCCGAAAGACCCAAAGCGGCAGTATGCGCCACAATAGCCGCCGCTTCCGCTGCCGAGCCGAAGTTGAACGGAGACGGAACGCCGGAGTCTCGGCAATAGAAGCCCGGCACGTTTGTGCCGTCGGGACCGAGCGTGCCCACAAACACGCCTTTTGTCTCGAGATACTCCATAGTCTTCTCAATGTCCAGTATGCTTTTCGGCCCGGCACAAACAACAGCAACGGGCGTTTTGCCGAGCTCTTCCAGATCGGCACTGATGTCCATTGTGGTTTCGGCCCCGCGGTGGACGCCGCCGAGCCCGCCGGTGGCAAACACAGAAATGCCGGCGCGGTGGGCCAGAATCATGGAAGCCGCGATTGTGGTGCCGCCGTCCAGGCCGCGGGTCATCACGTGAGGAATATCTCGGCGGGAGATTTTAACCGGAGCGGAAGAGGCGGGGCAGCGGGACGGATCGGCAAGCCGCTGCAGCTCAGCGGATGTGAGGCCAACCTTCGGGACGCCGGCAAGAAATGCCGTAGTGGCCGGCACGGCTCCTTCGGCTCGGATGATATTGCCGACGGCTTCGGCCATTTGGATGTTGTCCGGAAACGGCAGGCCGTGGGTGATGATTGTGGACTCCAGGGCCACCACGGGCCGGTTCTCGGCACGTGCCTGGAGGATTTCCGGGTGGATTTGAATCGGGAAGGCCGGCGGGCGGGCCGGCGGGCGGGCCGGAAGGGCCGACGGCTGATCCGAGATGTTCCGAGATGAGACGTGAGGGTAGAGGAGACGGGGTGAGACGTCAAGTCGCCGAGTGCGGGATGAGACGCGAAGTTCAAAAAGGCCGCCGGCAGAACGGGCCGAAGCCCCACGGGTCAACGACGGCATTTTTTAGGCCGCGCGGGTTCTGGGAGACAGAGGTGTCAAGTAGAGGATTGGCGAGTTTCTTTGCCGAAAGATTTCGGAAACGGCAAGAGTACTTCGGATGCAGAGGGAGGAACAATCGGCGATAAAGCAGTCAGTTGACTGTGCTGAAAAGAGCCAGGGAGGAAGGAAACAGGTGATCTTCTCTCAAAAGAGCAACTTTTCTGCTGTAATCTCTTTTGTATTTTGAGCCCTTCTGAGTGTTCTCCGTTGGCGGATGCGCAAAGTCTGTAAGGAAACGGAGTGTTGGCGGAAGTAGAGATGTCTCCTGTTAGGAAGCGCGAAAGGACTTTCAACAGTGAAAGAGAATCGGGTTGGAAGGAGCGGAGGGAAGTCACGGCAGATTCAGTAGATAACTGCTTTGAAATGTGGAAAGAAAATAGAAAAGTCGGAAGAATTGCCCTTTTGGTCCGTCAGCAGCTTCCGCTTTTGCGGGCAGGAAGTCAGAGACGGCGGGAGAATCCGGTGGAAGGCAGCTCGGGAAACGAGAGGAGACGCGATGTTGAAAGAAGCCGAGAGACGGAAGCGGCGGATATCGGAAGGATGGGGCGGAAGGCGGAACGGATGGTGGGGTGGTTTGTACTACAAGGGAGAGATGGAAAAGGCAGGAATTGGGGATTTGTGGTGATTCAAATACCGCCTGGCTCTCGGTTGGTCTGGAGAGGCATAGAACAGATCCTCCTAGCGCTCTGGGGGATGGAAGTACGCGATAGAAATACCAATGGGAGACTCGATCGGATATTCTAAACCAGGAGGTAGGAATAAACAAACCTGAAGAGTATGGAGTTTAAGGATTTTGGTAGGCTTGGCAGGCAATTGGCGCTCGGGGTGTTTGCGTAACTGCCTTTAATACAAGCTCTGAGTCTTAATAGGACTTCTTCCAATGGGGTTTTTACAGTGCTTCTGGCATTGACAAGTGAAAGAGATTCAAAGCGGAAGAAAAAGCAGACAGTTACTTGAGAGTTCCACAGGTATTCAAAATCTTGAGAATATAAAGAGTTGATCTCACTGTTTACTGTCTCCTTCACTGCCTGGGCTGTTTAGAGCTGATAAGCAATTGAAAGGGCGACTTTGGCGATCTCAGACGGACCCGCGAATCTGTTACAGCAGGTTCTTTCTGAAATATCTCCATGAGTTTCTAGTATCCTATCAGTAGCCCGTCAAGATAGAAATACTCATTACTACAAGTAACATCCATCTGGTTGCTGCCTTATTTCTCTCTCCCACAGAAAACCATTCGGCTGTGTATTTCCTCGGTTTCTCCGTTTGGTTTATCGGCGAGCCAATTAAGTTTGCGGAGCGTTTCCGGTCCATGCGGAGGCCGAAGCCGGCGAGCGGGCAGCCGCAAATGGCGGCTTAGCGAGGGCGGAACGGAGTCGCTTTTTGGACAGTCATGTTGAAAGAAATAAATGGGACATAAGCGGGGTACATAGACATTTTGCCGGTGTTGTTCGGTCAAACTTAAGCCTTGAGATAGAGCAGTTCGAGGAGCATTTTCATATTACAACACCCTTTAGAGGCTATGTGGCGGTTGTGGCTGAGGTTTTGGTTTCCAGTGTTTCATGAATACGGCAGGGGAAATCACTGAACAGAACACTGTAGTACTCGTAATATCCGACTATTCCTGCTTTCTACTTCCGAATAACTCGCGGAAAAGGCGGAAAGCGGCAGAATCGGCACTCTCGTTGGGAGGGCAGGCAAATGTTGGCCAGACTTGCTGCATACTTATGCAGGCTGATGCATGGAGAGGAAACTCAAACACACGTGATGAGAAGGTACTCAGGGCGCACATCATACAAACAGGAAACTTCAAGACCCAGCAGTTGAAAGAAAATGTGTAGTTGCTTGTATGGTTCTTCTATCAACAGCAGGAAGTTTTGAACTTGCTCTGTTCTCTAAACTCAACTCTAGCTAGCCATAAAAACATGTTTTTCAGGCTTCTGACCCCTGCAGGAAATCTGCAAAATATCTGCACACTTTCTGCATCCTCATGCACACCTCATGCACCACATTGGATCCGTTATCCCAGCGTTTGTGTCAGGAGTAGGCCGCCGGGCACAATTGCCATTTCTGTGGTTTCTCCGCTTGCTCCGCAATCTCTTCCGCCTTCCGCTCTCTCCGATCCGCCTTTTTGCCCTCTAATATCCTCTTCCTTTGCCTTCTGCCGTCTGGATTGGTTGTTTTGCAGCAGCAAAAAGAACTCACCGAGGGATTTCATTAAGAAATCACTCGCAAAGACGGCCGTCTCGAAAAGCGCTGCTCATAAGTAAACGCCGTTTGTTTTATAGGCTTTGCTCAGTTCTCAATTACCTCTGTTTATTGAGCTATTTTGGAGTACTGGAAGCGAGATAACCACTGGAAGAAACGATTCGAAAGAAGCCTGGAGGTTACAAGATTTGTCATCCTGCCGTGCTACTGCTGCTGAAGAAACTGGACAACAATTCATTTGACTGAGTTTGTCTTGATCACAAGACGGAGCTCTGACTGTACACATACGAAGACACCCAAAGCGGAAACTCGGAGCAGAATTTTTAACCTGAAAGCCTCCATTTCCTCCCACAATGGCAATAGGCAAAAGCGCTTACCGGCAGCAGGAGGAGGCGCTACGGCAAATCCAGGAACTAAAGGGCAACAACCGGTGTGCCGACTGCGGGGCCAACTACCCGACGTGGGGCAGCTACAGCCTCGGCATTTTCCTCTGTGGCCGCTGTGCCGCCGTGCACAAACGCGCTCTCGGCAGTGTGTCCCGGGTCAAAAGCCTCAGCTTGGACGACTGGTCCTACGACCAGATTGAGCGCATGCGCAAAATCGGCAACCGCCGCTCCAACCGCAAATGGAACCCGAACCCGCGCGCCCACCCGTTCCCGGGCGAGTATTTTGACGAGGACTCGCAGGCTATCGAACGGTATCTGATCCAGAAGTACATTGACGGAGCGTTCCGAGCCGATACCGCTCAGGACGATTTGGACGATCCCGAGGGAAACTACGACGGCTCGGGATCTCGCCGCCGACCCTCGCTGTTCGGCAGCGGCCGGAACTCTGTGTCGTCTTTTTTTAAGCGCAACGCCAGCAAAAGCTCGCTTGCCTCCTACGACAGCGGAAGGTCACAAAAGGGCGGATCCCGACAGTCGGAAAGCACGTCACGGTCGCTGCCGAAGCTCGGATACAGGGAGCCGAGCCCAGGAGAGCTGCGGAAGTTCCGCGAGCAGATCCGCACGATTGAGGAGATGGGGTTCACAAACCGAAACGGGATTGTAGAGGCGCTTGCGTTCAGTGAAGGGGACGTGCTGCAGGCGGTGCAGATATTAGTGGAGAACGAGGACAACTCAAACGGCCCTCGGGAGGAGCAGAAGCCGCCGCCGCTGCCGAAGCGGAAGACGGAGACGGCAAACTCGGCAAAGCCGACGCCGACGCCTTCCGCGCAGGCTGACTGGTGGAGTGCCGACGGAGGTGCAGCGGGATCGGACGCAGCTCTACAGTCCACCCCCGCCCCCGCTTCCGTTCCCGCAGCTGCTTTGGCGCCTGCCGTCACCGGAGCCGCTCCGCTGGCTACCGCAACGGCACAGCCACAGTATTACATGGATCTCAATAACCCGGGCCAGATATACAAAATGGTGGCGGGGCCGCCGGCAGTTGCGGGGGCGGGGGCGGGGTATGCCCCGCAGGCGGCTTTGCAGCCTGGTGTGACAGGGTTTCAGCAGCAGGCTGCGGCGGTACAGCAAAACCCGACAGGGTTCCATCCACAAAATGCCATGCAGCCTTCTGTGACCGGATTTCAGTCACAAGCGGCTCTTCAGCCTTCTGTGACGGGATTCCAGCCACAGACAGCCTTGCAGGTGCAGCCGACGGGGTACGGGTTCGGGACGGCGCCGGCGGCCGGCTCGGCATTCCAAACTGGGACATCCGCGCCTGCCGACACCCAGCAAATGAGCCTCAAACAAATGGAACAGCTGAAACAGCTGCAGAAGATCCAGCAGGTGCAGCAGTATCAACAGCAAACGCAGGCGCAACAGCAGTTTTTGCAACAGCAGCAACTTCAGCAGCAGCAGCAGCAGCAGCAAATGATGATGCAGCAGCAAACGGGATTTCCCATGCAGGCGATGGGGCAGTTTAACGGACAGGTGCCGATGCAGTATGGGTTCAATCAGTACGGGGCTCCAGGAGGCCCAGGAGGACAGATGTATTAGAGGGATCAAGAGAGATTATGATTTTGGTAGGAGGGTGTAAAAGGGAGCAGAAGGACATTTTTATTTTTTACTGAGGAGGATGGCGATGATGAGAGGCTGAGGTATTAAACGGAGTGGGTTGGGCGTCTGAGGATATTAGCGGTTTGTCGTCATTGACAGTACATGAATCTTCGACTCTCAAGTATAACTGGATATGAGAGGGCTCTCAAGTAATCTTATCTTCATTGAGATTGAAGCTGATGCGGAGAAGGAGATTGCAATCAAGTCACTGTCTGAGGAATAAATATGACTGCAGAAGGTGAGAGGCAAGGTTGGAGTCTCGAGCTATAAACCTCATTTCAGTCATATTTTTTGACCATCTCTCATACTTCTAAACTGTTGTTCAGCATTAAATATGTGCATATCGAGGCCAATGAGAACTGGTTTTGCTTCTTTTTGGAGGTTCAGGACATGGGCGGGTGTCTATCGGGAGTGAATGTTTGGGGTTTGGGGTTCCAATTGACAGAAACACCTGACTTTCATCATCTTGCCGGATGTGAAGTAGTTTGCTTTTGAGAGCCACTGGAGGTCACTGCTGTTCTGATATTTGTTGCCTCTTTTATTTCTCTTCCTCTGACAACAACATCACAGACGAGGCTTGTTGCGATGCTCTGAAAGGAAGGCAAGGAAATACTCAGATGGCTGTATCATTTGTTTGGGTGGACAGAATGGATGTCATACGGCAGATGTGACAGAATGAGGGATCCTCTGTGTTTCAATTTCCTTTCGGTTTCAATGAAAGAGGCGTGCGGATCAGATGCTGTTTTGTCCTCTAAGATTCTCTATCTGGCTGGTCATACTGTCTTTTTGCTCAATTTGCATTCTCCCTTCAGAGTTCGTTACGTTCATGTATCTATTGCAACACTAATTTATTTCATCGGCACTTCATACTCATTTCCTGTTTTGTTCTAACGACTGTTTGACTGATTGTGTCTTTTTGGTGGCTGATCGCCTGAAAAAGAATTCCTACTCGTCGGGCTCACAGGAAGCATTCAGACAGTCTCGAGAAGATCACTGGGAGAAGGAAAAAGGAACTGACAGCGTACATGAAGGGATTGCAGTTATGTGGCGAGAAGATACATTTTGTTGTTGCCCTTTGAAGAGAAGAGAGAGAATTCTTGAGACTGGAAAGTCAGGTTCAGTGTGTTACTGTTTGAAAGATTTGGAAAACAAAACGGAGTTTCAAAAGGAGTTCCACTGCCAGTGTTTTGCAGTAGCTGAAGAGCTCCACCGTCTCCAGAAAGTGGGTGATTCTTTGTACGACAGTCAGCAGTGAGTTAATCCTACTTGAGCCAGAATTGGTATGAAACAGGGTCTCGGAGGTGAATCAACTGATTGATTCAGCTGAGAAATTCATTCCAATCAGCTCAAATCAGTTTGTTGCCTGTTGATACAGTGGGCTATTGGAGGTATCATCCACTACATTGGAGGAATCCTTTTGAGGAACGCCAAAGACTGTATGATCCTTATTCCTGGCGATATGTTTTTTCAGCCTGAAAGTGAGGCATTGCTTGTTGTTTTCTACGATTGAGCAGAACACATCAGCAAATCTCTCATATGTCCTTCTAACTGGCGAATACGATTAACTACACAACCGTTCTAAGGATGCCGCATTTGTTTGAATAAATGGAGGGTTTTGCTTTGAGGGGGAAATTACTGCAGGTTGCGAGAGGAGGTGAATGCATGGAGTATCGCCGGACGTCAAACCATACCGACGGCAATTGCGAAACTTATCAGATGGAGAAACTACTCATATGGGAGCATTCAGTTTGAAGGCAGCATCCATGCTGAGGAAGCTGCTCTTTGTCTCTCAATTACTACTGTTCAGCTTACTACCGAAGGGCCGAAGAAGCCGAAAGGCGGAGGAAACCGAAAGGCCGAGAAACCGAAAGACCGAGGAAGCCGAGGAAACCGAAGGGCGGAGGACCTCGGTTGACGATACAACAGACTGGGTTATACTAGAGGCGAAACATTCCAAACAGCTGTCCAAAAGGGGCAGCCAAACTGGAGAATCGCAATTGGCTGCTGTGCCAGCAACTGAAAATTCTCACGACTGCTAAAAGTAGCCGAGAGAACCGGAAGGTTTCGGTCGGAGGTTCCGATGACAGGACGGGAGGAGCAGTCAAGCGGGCGGAAGTAGTACATGCAAACAATACCATTTTGCCGCCCGCCTTCCGCCTTCCGCGCTTTCCGCTTTCCGGCTATTCCGCATCACCTTTCCGACATGGGCCAAATGAAACTCCGACACAGTATTCTTCCTCTCATTCTCTGGAAGCCTCTCACTGCCCCAATTTCCTTCCTCCCTTCAATTGCCTCCCTCAGTTTCCTCCCCTCTAACTGAAGAAGATGACCAGCTGAGTCTCTCTAAGAAAGGAACATATACGAGAAACCAAACGGACAAACGGGTCAGTAAACCGCAGAGTGTTACCTTTCTCTAGATGTTCTATACAATGTATAGTACACATCGAGTAAACAAGAGGAACGACATCCGCGCAAATCATCAACCAGCAATCGACTCAGCATGTCCTCTCAAGTTCATTCGCTTAGTTATTTATATTCAAAGAGAGCAAACGTGGAGGGGAGGGTCCATCAAATAGGAACGACTGAACACAGCCTAACTACCATACTCCTTTATTATCTCATCTCATTGAGCGGCTTGCTGGAATACTGAAACACTGGACATTTCATATTATTTCATTCCATCGTCCCTCAGGTTGGCCGCCTTTGGAAACACGAAAATTTCTGTCTGCACTTAACGCCTCTACTTGACTGTATTTTAAATGCATCACAACAGCTGAATCAACAAATGGAATGCATAAAAGAATCCTCAGCCTCCAGCTGCCAAATCACGTTTTTCGCTCTTTCCCCGTCCTTTCCTTAGTTTGTCCCCTTTTTATTTCTCTCCTCAATTCCTACATTCCTTCTTTTATTAGCAGCATTTTATAAGCACCATTTTTCTCATTATATACGAACCTCAACGGCTGCTGAAGTTGTGTTGCTTTCCGTCGTTCGCCTGTCAGAGGAGAACGAAACGAAATGACAAGAATAGTAGAAAGACGTTAATGACAAGAATAGCAGAATGTAAACGTTGTAATGAAACAGCATAATCGTAGATGGAATTAAAGATGGATAATCACAAGATAATATAATAGTAGTAGAAAAAGAAAGAAAAAATCCCCATATCAATCATAACCTCATAAATCGCGCTTGAGAGCGTCTGGATGTAAATGAATGTAAAACCGGAAGAGAAGCGAGGAGGGGCGAGGAGGGGTAGGAGGGTAGGAGGGGTTCGGCTCGGCTCGGCATTACAGCGGCATTCCGTTCCGAGTTCTTGCCGAGTTGATGCGAAATTCGGTTTGACCCGCGGGAAGTACTGAAGTCCCTTTACAACCCTTCCGACCCTTTCCGCCTCGGCTGAACTCTCCTCGGCATTCGGTCCGTTTTTAAGCCCAGCTCGGCGTTCTTCGGGACTTCACGGAAGGCCCTTTCCGGCTCGGCGTGGCGTTGGCCTTTCCACATCTTCGGCAATCGGCATACTCTCGGCTGCCGAACCGCGGCATCCTCGGCATCCTCGGCATTCTCGGCATCCTACATCGGCCCAATCTCGGCCTTTTTCTTGTCAGGCTGGCCTTTGCTCGGCTCGGCTGGGCTCTCAAAGTGGCGTTGCCCCTGTATTCGCTCGGCTCGGCTCGACTCAACTCGGCTCGGCTTTTTCTCGGCTTTTGCTCGGCCTTCAACCCAGTTCTTTTGTTCCGCCTTCGAATCGGCATTTCCTCAACCTCCGGCTCGGCTTTTTACTCGGCCGTCGGCTGTGCCTCGGATCGGACTGACTCTGCCAGGTCCAACTCGGCATTTGTTCGGCTTTCGGCACAGCCTTCGGTTCGGCATTTCATCGGCATTCGATCCAGCCGCGGCTCGTCTCTGCTCGGCTTAAGTTCGGCTTTTGTTAGGCTTCCGGCCCTGCCTTCGACTCGGCATAGGTCCGGCTTATGCTCGGAATTTGCTCGGCTCGGCTCGGCTCGGCCTCAACTCCGCCTCGCCTTTTTTCGGATTTCGGCCCAG
>JAKTWI010000709.1:0-10840 GCA_030561065.1 Sporopachydermia cereana | reverse complement strand
CTCTCATGTAGGCTTTGTCTATTTGGCAGCAGTCTGAGAGGGAACGATTTCGTAAAGCACACTCATCAACAGAATCTGCATGTACCAACAGTTCATCATAGCTGTTGATAGACTGCACCTCCTCAAGTAATGACACGAGTTGGATTAGCCACCACGCAGATTTGCGAATGCTGAGCTGAAGTCGGGATCTGCCAGAATGTGAATTTTCAGGCAGCGGTTAAACCCCCACTAAAGTAGTTCTCGAGATGGAAATCAACTGGCATCAGACTTGAGGCTTTGGCAAGTCGACAGAAAGCTGCCATGGTACGTTCAATGACCCTCAGAAATTTTTCCAATGCCCGTACAGGCCAATACCATTCAAGCAAAGTAAGGCAAAAGTCTTAAGGTCATGTCAGTTTGCTGTTGTTGCAAATCAGCAGAGCGTTATCTCGCCTTTTCTCCAGTTGCCGCCACACGTTGAAGTTCCCTCTCAACAACGTGAATAACCCTGCACTTGATCCACAGATAGCACCCACCAAGTCTAACTTATCGCCAACCTCAGCCTTGTTCATCTTCTGAGTCTTTCCGTGCTCTCACACACTCCCAAGTTCAATTCATCCTCGTACAACCCATAAATCTCTCTCATCAAGCAGTCTGACAGCTCCATCATCTCATATATACTTCGCTACACTCAGCCGTTTGATGCTGGTTATAGCAAACGGCACTGCCAGCAAAGAAGCCACCACCACGGCTACCAGGTATTTAACAAAAGGAATAAGATCACTTGGAATGCCGTTCACAACTGGGGTCAATGCTGCAAAGAGGCATGTTAGCAATTAGGAAAAACTTGAGATACCTATGAACAACATCAGTCACCACCTCCATCCACCACCACTTACTAAGAACAGCCTCTATGGGTAGAGGGTTTTTCATCAGTGTAGCATTGGGTGAATAGTAGTATGTCCCATAGTTGATGACCACTGAGTTGTTCTCCTGGGTCAGTTTAAACTCCGCCGGAAGCTGGAAAATGACCAGAACAAACAATTGAGAGAGTTTGTTAGAATGTTACATCTCATAAGTCAAAGAGTGGAAAGAACAGCAAGCAGCTTTCCAGTTCAAGCCATTCCATTGTCGCTTCTCCTGTAGACTCTCTGTTGTTTCCCTTTCCCCTCTTTACCTTCCCTCTTTACCTTCCCTCACTCCTCCCTTTCCTCATCGACCCTTCCGCTTCACATACATTTGCTGGCCACGACACTCTCACTTCGTATTCTCCCGGCGGCCCTGCCAACTGGTAGACGGCCGATTTGAAATCAACAGCCGGTGGAGTGTCCTCGGAAGTTGAGACAACCCTCGGCTTTTCAGGCACGAGAGATACAACAACATCCGAGTTTGCCGTCAGGATATTACCCTCTAAACTCTCTGCATTCTCTGCCGCCAAACCATCCAGAACTACACGTATCTGTTCCGTGTTGGCTGCCACCAAGTTGATAAGCAGCAAA
The DNA here is from genome assembly GCA_030561065.1 of Sporopachydermia cereana. Taxonomy (NCBI): domain Eukaryota; kingdom Fungi; phylum Ascomycota; class Sporopachydermiomycetes; order Sporopachydermiales; family Sporopachydermiaceae; genus Sporopachydermia; species Sporopachydermia cereana. Next base: position 9,362 of record JAKTWI010000709.1, on the reverse strand, counting down.
GCTACTAATGATAGATTCAGCAGCAGTTTGGCCATGATATGGGGAGGGGGAATGTGATGAGCGTATGTGACGCTGAGATGTCTGCTGGTTGGGTGATGATTTGTTTTGTTGATTAACAAAAGGTGGGTTATCAATTACGATTAATAGATATTTTGTTGATATTGTGCCATTTTGTCGTGGTTTGTAGATACTCTACTTGACTCAGAAAAGAGGCAGAATTGAAGAAGTGAAGCAACTGCTAGCATATGAATGTCAAATGTGGGAATCTGTTTGGGCTTTCAGGAAAGGTAGGTAATTGCGAAGCTGGGGAAATGGTAACTAAATGTATCCAATGACAATGATGGCATAATATTTATTGTTGTAATATATAGCAATCATTTTTATCAAAGAGCGGATAGCCATTGGCTATTTTGTAGTGTGTGGTGAATTTGAACTTGAGCATGGACGAAGGGGGTTGCCAACTAAGTGGGAGGGCGGATGAAGGAATGAAGCTTTGGTAGGATACCAAGGGATGGATGATTGATGTACTAATCAGTGTATATCAAGTCAACTGAACGTCCAAAGTAATAGCAGGGGTGCTGGTAAGAAAGGGATGTTTGAACGCTTTAATGTTTCACCGTTTATCTTGTTTCGCCTTTTGTCTTGCCCTCCTATTCCGTCTGCTTGTTATCATTTTGAGGAGCAATCAGTTGACGATTCGCAACCTCCGGTCACCATGGAAAAACTTATGGAAAACTGATTGCTACTACACGGACAACATCCCTTTCTTCCCTTCCGTCCTTCCTACATTCCTTCCCCCTTCCTTGCCTCTTTCCCTCAATCCTTGGTAGTTATTTCCACCGCATCCCAGAGCCCATCAGATGATATAAATGCATATTATTTATTCAAACAGCTATTCCTGAGAAAAGCCGGAAGAATACACCAAACGACAAACCAGCCTGACAGCCAGCAGCTTCCACACCATTCCAAAAAAAGACCAAGCGCCCAGCACGCGCTTCACGAACTCCAGCTTTCCATTCACATACACACCAAACATAAATATAACCCATCTAAGTAAACATCCGGCAAGGGTAATCTTCCACGTACATGCCCGACTTGCTTTCGGGCAGGATTTGCCATTTCTTGGGTCTAAAGGCCGGGGCCACAGGCGGCTGCCCCGTCTCAGTGAGCACCTCACCAAATAGAACCTTCTTATCAACAGCTTGCAGCTCCTTCACCAGAGACACCTCGTTGTTGGTCACGAGCGCCAGCTCCTTGGAGCCCTTCTCCCCAATTGAGATGCGAGGTTTGGCCACCGAGCCCAACTTCAGCAGACCGGCGATTTTGTGTTGATCGTATGCAGCGATTTTGGGGTAGTTGCGTCGGTGGTCTCTTCGGAAGTAGTCATTGTTGATGATGTCTCCCGCGGGTATTGTATGGGGGTCCTGGTAACTCTCGTCCGGGATGCGGCTTCCGGGCGGCGGGTTTCTGTATAGCTTGACAATGGGGTTACCGGTGGATCGGTTGGGCACCTGAAGGTTGGACTGTTAGCGTGTGTGTTCAGCAGCAACACATAGGCTTGATGGATACGTTGGTGTATTCACCATCCTTTGCATTCTCCAGATATCCTTCGTATCTCACTCTCATGGACTTACCAGTACTAGGAGTTTCCTTATAACCTCCCAGATGCCGGTCGAACCGGTGGTGTATTTCTATACTGTGTGTTAGCAACAATATCAATCTTTGTAAAGGGCCCCAAAGAGCATCAACTAATATTCGCTCTCGCTTGTTGGTATTCCCACCGGTAATCTCAATCTCAGACTTCTCCATTCATCCCACATACCTTCCAAACAGGAACGGGACCGCCAGACATTTTGCTGTCGAAAATCACGCAGATGAATCCACTTGTTCTGTTGTGTCTTCTGCTTTCTGGTATCCTACCCAGGTCTCGTCTTGTATAATCCACTTAGCTGTGTTATCATAACATCTAGTCAGAATACATAAAGAGCTTTGCTTTGGAAGCCTGTCTGATTGGGCCAATCACATCGCCATAATAAGAGCAATTCCCGGGACATGGGCAGTCAAGTTCCGGCAAAATTAACGGATTACGTAATTGTCTACCTCTCTTATGGTCATGTGACGCACTGTGTCATGTGACATGACTCTGAGTCATATGATAGCTGCCTCACATGAGTGCTGTCGTGCGACATCCCCCCGTCGGATGATTCGGCAGACAACCAAGAGATGATTGTCTTGTAAGATGTGGGGAGACAACAAAGCAACAGATAGTATAGGTACTTGAGGAGTTCAAAGGTTTTGAGTGTCAAACCCATTAGACAACTAAACCCTTCTCTTGTATACATCCCAAATATGGATTGACAGATAGAACCGGCGAAGACGATAGACATACAGATAATTTACGAATGGAGACATAGATAACAGTCACTATGGCGGATGCTATCTTGAGACTGCGACTACAAACCGGAGAAGAAAGAGAGGTACTTGTGCGGGCCCCTGGACACAACATCACCCGCCGGGACGACCGAAAAGCGCGCGAGGCTCTGGCTCAGCGGGAGACGGAGCCGCTGACTCCGCAACAGCACACTCAGTATGTGGTGATCAACGAGGCCGATCTGAATGCCGAGGGATCTCAAGTCCGGCTGGGGGTGAGCGAGGAGAATCCTGAGGAGTATACGTTTGCTGTTGTGCGGCCCAACATATTCTATCGGATGATCCGAGACCAGCGATGGCTGGATGAACTGGCGGTGCGGTTGAAGATGTTTACTATTGTTATGGTCTTCTCAATGATTTCCTCGCGTCTGTTCAAGATAATCATTGAGTATGTTTCCTTTTCCGATGACATTGAAAGCGACTTCAATGCGTTCGCCCTTATTGATATACTGAAAGAGCGGCACACGACGGACCCGAAGGGAGCGCCAGTGGTGCCTCAGAATGCCAATGGCACGGAGATCAACTCGCTCATCACCCGGTTCTGGAACGTGCTAATAACTGAAGCCGGAATGGACGAACACTGGTGGATCACCAAGTTCACCACATTCACCATCTACTTCACATATGCCTATGTGGCCACGACTGTTGTGTGCATCTCCTTTTTTTTCTACACGTGCTGCCTGGGCCGTGTGACGTGGAAAAGATGGGGGCATCTGGTGAGGTTTGTCGCCCAGCTGTATGAGGAGGAGTGGCGCAGACACATGTGATGCGGTGACGGATGATTTATGGTGTTTAGGCTTGGGATATATGAGAAAGGCATCTCATGGGACGAAGTAGACGGCACTTTAGCATTTTGTTAGTGGACATACATAGAAGAGGAATCGTATGTAATACACTGTAGAGGTTTTCATGGTCAAATATATCATTGATCAATCTATAGAACAAACGAGAATGAGAGTAAGCAATGAGAGTGTGATAATGAATCTACGACAGTGACAACGCTGCCGTATCCTAGTCTACATCAACTCATCTGTTAACAACAACTTGGCTTTCCATACATCTCCAATCTCCGTTCCATACATTTTACATTCCGAAACATCGACTCCCGAGTGTACTCTCCCTACAGTTCCTTCTCCCACCTGCCCATTCCAACTCCTCCTGCAATTCTGAAGTTTTCGGGATCGGTGTCCGATGGTAGAAACAACCCAGGCAGAAGAACAGAGGAAACTACATGACTCCCATGAAACAATAACCCGACCACGATTTCTTCTCCTCGAGAAATTTCAATTCAAGGTTCAGACTTTCATTCCCTGAGAAACCTTAGAACCGCAATAGGAAAGAGCTATTAAACGGTCGTGTGACAGGGAGTGTAAGAGATGAAGAGAGCTGGGAGACAAGTGTGAGGAATTGTCAGAGGAAGTGTTTTCTTAGGAATGAAATACAAGCTGTAGGTAATCAACTAATATGGACTTGTCTCTGGACAAGTTTGCCAAGGGAATGGGTTGAATGGGGAAATGCTAAGAAGGTCATCGCCCAGAATCACATGTGGGGCCCGATGTAGGGTTGCTGCAAGCTTATGCATTCTTGCAAGATTGAGTTTAAGTTGAGCTGGAAGGGCCAGGAAGTGAGACAGGAGTCTGAAACCTCGCCGGTTACCTTTGGCACTTAGTACTGGTAGTTGTGGAGAGCAATACATGTCCTCAGAGAGAGTAAATTTCAGTAAGCACTTATTTTGACCAGCAATATCACTACCTTTAAAACCACCAGCATATTCCATTTACTTTCCTCCTATTCGGCCTCCGTGTTTGGCGCTCAAGAATGCCCCTCCTGCAACTTCCACGCTTAGAATGTGAGAACCTTATGCTTGTTCCCAATCAGGAAAGAAAGTCTGATAATCCCACGGAATGCTCAGGTCCTCATCATCCCTGTGGCTCTTCTGACCCCTAAATAAGGATGGAGAAAAGATGATGGTTATTGGAAAGTGAATGTATAAAGTAGTGGAGGTTTCTCAAGGGCAATCAGAAGGCAATGAAGTTTGAAGTCCCTGGCGTTTTGGCTGACTGCAACAATGCGAGGAAGGTAGTAGTGTAATGACATGGAAGTATCGGATGCTTCGAGGCCATAGCTCTGCAAACCATATTGAGCGTGATTTGTTCATTGACAGGAAAGCGTTGATCTGATTTCAGTGGTTAGTTCGTGGACTGGTTGTTGAGAGGAAAGGAAACAATTGAGATTTGAAGGGGAGGAGGACAGAGAGGGGGATACCTGGGCCGTTTCTGAAATAATCTGCCAAGCTTGTGAAACACGTCATCGTTCTCTTGTCACAGCTTTCTCTCAATCACATGAAAGGAGGAAGAAGTTTTCGTGGCACGGGAGGTCTACAGATCTTGTACTCTACAACATCTACCCGCAAGATTCAACAGCACTCACACAATGATGCGTCACAGTCTACTTTTCAAATCGCGGAGCGATGAGGAGTTTTCCTCATCTAACATCTCCCGCACAGCAAATCTGGTGATTCACACGCTCATACCAAGCCTGGTGACATGCTTCGGATTAATTCTGGTTGTATTTCTTGGTAAGTGCTATATCGAAAAACGCTACACGGCAGCCTGTTTAATCTGAGAGCATTCAATACTAACACCTTTATCTCTTAGTGATGAGATACTCTCCAACTATCAGTAATTTGAAAGGCGACACCCGCTACATGCAGTTGAAGCAGTTTGCTTCTCAGACTCCGACAAAACTGTTTGAGGCTCCGTTACGGTCGCCACCGGCGAGATTCAATCAGAAAGAGAATTTCCCTATGGTTTTCACTATGGTGGGCATTTCTATAGGCGCCTTCTCGCTACTGCTACTGTAGTAGTTTTCAGACATCTCCTCTCCGAATCAGATGGTCGTAATGCCCTATGGATACGCCACCGGCTAGCCATCAATACTCCTGTATATATTGGACACCGAACGACTTGGGAAACACTCTGGCCCTTAAAAGACTCAATCGCGCAACCAGCTCGGAGATGATCATACTCCGAAAGCCGGAATACCAGGCTGTCGGAGAATGGGGATTTCAGCGTTTACGAGAGATAACCAGAATGATGGACTCTCAACATACACAGCAAACAAACATTTACTGGATACCTTTCTTTGCACATGGCACTAACCTTTGAATTTTACACTGCCGGATCACTTCACAGGTTCTACTCAAATACTATGTGATAGCAAAAGCTACATCTTCCATAATCATGCTCGTACTTTTTTGGCGTCAATATGAAGGAGCTTTGCCAAAGCACCCGTTCAGTTTCTTCTACCCCTAATTTTTTCTAGTTTGCTGCCCAGCTAACTTGACTGAGGTTGCCACTCAGATCGTTCAAACCACATCTCCCTCCCAAAAATTGTAAATCCGAGAGCCGAGAACTCAGCGGCTATAACGGCTCGCTTTACGGATCTACACGATAAAGTGACAACTCCGACGGCTTTGATAGATGAATTAGGTAAGATGAAGCGGAATACGTTTTGGAAGAGTTAAGAGCCGATCCGCCGTTAGATGAGGCGAGACGTGATGTTCAAGTAATGAGAGCAGCGAGAAAGATGAGCAAACTGAGATGGGAGGAGAGGAAGTGAAGGGCCAAAAAGGATTACAATAGAGTGGTTTGATAGGAAAAGTAAAGAACCTTTTCTTTTTCCAGCTGAGCGGCGTGTCAAGTTGGTGTATCTTGGCCTAACAACGGCAGAGCTGGGTGCCTCAAATCATCCAGACTGTGCCCAGCCTGTACCTCCAGTCGCCTCTCTATGGGCAGACGCATTAAACTCGAATCTTTGATGAATGTCTATTCTTCCTTTTCACTCTCATTTATCTCCCTTTTCTTTCACCATTTCCATTTTCTCTCGCTCATTTATGGCCCATTTGACATGGCCTGAACTTTTCACGGCGCAACTGATAACACTGCATACACCCGCAGTATGTATCACTACTAGAGCTGCACTGTCATGCAGTATACTGCACCTCCTACAGCATCTCACGCTTTCTGTTGCCGTCTTCTCGAAACTCAGATTCGCTTGAAGTGCTTTCATTATCGTCCAAAACGGGACTATCAGGGAAGAGTAATCTATGGCGGAGTACGCGATGGAGGTAAACGGCAAGTCGGCGAGGCGATATGAGGACCGAAATATATAAAAATGGCGGTACTGCACTCGGAGATCGGAGGCGGGACTATAGGAGAAGAAGGGCTGCTGGTGATTTGAGGTTGTGGTTACAGGAACTGCACAGCTCTATCAGAACTTCCTGTAGGATACGAATGTATCATATCAACTACTAAACAGCCTCATTATGAAACCGAGCACGCTGTTAGCGGCCCTGGGGCTGATGGGCACCACAGTGTCGGCTCATTCGCATGGATACCACCAGTATAAACAAGAAGATTCGATCGACAGTGCGAAACTGGAAGAGCTGGAGGCCAAATGGGCTACCGACTGGCCCTTTTCGGGTATCAACACATTTGCCCACCTGCCACATACCAAATGTCTGCTGAATCCGACGTTAATGTACGATATTGCTATTATCGGCATGCCGTTTGACACTGCCGTCTCATACCGACCAGGGGCTCGGTTCGGACCCCGGGCTCTTCGACAAGCCTCTCAGCGTCAAACGTCTCTCAGAGGGTTCAACCCGAGAGCAGAAATCAACCCCTATAAAAACTGGGCTACGATCTATGACTGTGGCGATGTGCCAGTTTCTCCCATGGACAATGAGCTGGCTCTGAGACAAATGGAGGAAGCATACGACGAGCTTCTGGCCCATCCTAGTTCTTCCCAGGGTGTGCCGCCTCGCCTGGTTACTCTAGGCGGTGATCATTCCATTGCCTTGGCAGCACTGAGAGCTCTGAAAAAGATCTACGGTCCCATAACGGTCATACATTTCGATGCCCATTTGGACACCTGGCTGCCTGCCAAATACCCCAGTGCCTGGAAATCTCTGAACAACCAGCAGGACTTCACTCACGGGACAATGTTCTGGATGGCCAATGAGGAAGGTCTGTTGGCGAACGACAGTTGCATCCATGCCGGTTTGAGAACGAGACTCAGTGGAACAGATTTCGAGGATTACCTGGACGACGATAAACAAGGTTTTGAAAGAATCTCCTCGGACGATATCTTCCTCAAGGGCATTGACCATGTTGTAAATACCATTTTGGCTCGTGTCCCCGATAACAAGCCTGTCTACTTGTCAATCGACATTGACGTGATTGACCCTGGTTTGGCCCCCGGAACGGGAACTCCCGAAGCCGGCGGATGGCAGACCCGCGAACTTATCCGCGTACTGCGGGGAATCGAGGGGCTGAACATTGTGGGCGCGGATCTCGTTGAAGTCGCTCCGGCTTACGACCATGCTGAGATGACGGCCCTGGCCGGCTCCCAAGTTGTCTATGAGGTAATTAGCAGCATGGTGAAGAAGGGCAGACAGTTGTATAATGTTCCTGTGGTTCATGATGAGCTTTGAGGGTTCCATATACATACCGCCATTGCATATAATCCACAATGAAAAGCAAAAGCATATAGAATAAAGCAAAACACGTTATAGGGCTGTTTAAGCGCGTCGTATGAACTGTGTTGGCCGGAGAGAACTGGAAGTGTTCCTGTTGCACCATCTAGGATGCGTCTTCGAGTTCTGATTGCGACATACAAGCCCAATCACTCGGCAGTTACCAAGTTTCCACGGTTTTGCATTATGACCTCAGGAGCCTCCTAGGATACATTTCGAAACCAGTACTTTGATGTTTGGTAGTAACTGTCACTACAATGCTCTTTTCATATGCCATTCGATGAGCGCCCACATCGCGTCTCAACCCGTACCACCGCGTTTGTCTTCCATCGTAGAAGCAGGAAGAACAAACACAAGTTCGTGTGCTGTGAACGCGAGTGCAAACCGATAAGGTTTGGAAGTTTAAAGCTGAATACGCTACATGGTCACACCGATGTCAAGCCAGGATACAATGGTCATCAAAAGTGAGGCAATTTCAGAGGATGAGTGCAACATTGGCATTCAGCTGAACACCATACAATACAATTGACGTGCTATGGCAGGTCATCCACTGTAGAATTCAGTGAACAAAAGAGCAATGGCTGATACCACTATATTGAATCAAGAACCGGCAATCATGATGCTCTCCATTTTGAGACATGTCAGGGTGTAGCCTCAAATTTAGACTACTGCAAATCTACGGAAGATTATCTTAGTATGCGTACATATTGTCGAGGAATTCCTCTTTAGGCATCAGTTTCTTCACGAAACCACTGCGCGATGCATGTGAAACTGCAGGTCGTCTGATTAGCTTGCGAACCGGAGTCAAGTCAAGTGTAACATCCCGATTAGACACGCACAAGTACCGACAATTAACACGATGAGACACAAGTGCTTTTTATCACTTATTGCATTACAAAGCGTATTCAAACCACTTGACATTTGAGTCCCCTCAGGCTTAATCATTTGTACTTCTCTGCTTTCACAGATGGTTGTTTCTCACAACCACATTCCGACTTCTTCCTCTGGCGCTACAAATTAGCGAATCTTTTCTATAATTGGATGCTACTGGCATACAATATGGTGTAACGTCTTCCCAGGATTCCCGAATAGTAACCTTAATCTTGTTGACCACTTCTACATGTCCGAACTTAAATTATAAAAGCGATACTTTTTCTAAACAACTCATCTCCTCTCCCGTTCCTTTTTCCAAGAGGAAGAGAGGGATAAAGCGGATACCATCCCTCTATATAATTATTGATAACAGTTGTTTATCTTCATCTGTAGCCACAAAACCACAAAACCCCTCACTTCATTAGCACATGCTCTTCATAACCCCTCATGTCTTCAGCACATGCCATTCTCTTGAATTAGCCATTTTAAAGTTCATGCACGCCCATGCAAGATTGAAAAC
>JAKTWI010000708.1:0-10847 GCA_030561065.1 Sporopachydermia cereana | reverse complement strand
TGTGACTTACCTCTCCTTGCATGAGCTCACAGCATCCTGCTTTCAAACCCTCACAACTTTATTGCAGGCGGGTTGGCCGAGCGGTCTAAGGCGGCAGACTTAAGATCTGCTGGACAGTGTCCGCGCGAGTTCGAATCTCGCATCCGTCATTATTTCTTTTTAAAAGAAAATGCTATTACTACGTGTTTGTCTGAAGGTCATCACCTTCTTTTTCCTACCCTTAGCGTCCCTGTGCATTGATTGATGTTGTCCACCATTATATTTTGGTGAAGCTCACCAACCATGCTACTTGTTGAACTCTGACGAGGGCACACTTTTCACATGAAGATCCCGTGAACGCGTATGACTGAGCTGCCTCGCTAAATGAGCTGGGACAGCAGCTTCATTATCATCCTTGTGGTGAAATGTCGACATTGGTGAACTGATCGAAGGTCTGCGCGTGTGGATAGCTGAGAAGAAGTCGCTCACGACCTCTGGGGACGAACAGAGTCTGCCATCCATGCGCTGCTCACGTGAGATTCCAATCCCACCAGGATGGGCAGGGACATCAACCGGCGCAACACTTGGCTCACGACTCGGTGTCCTCCTTGTTGGAAGCCCTTCTAAAGAGAAATGAGCCTGTCCTGGTTCGTGGGATAGCATGCCCAATCTGTCCATCGTATGAGATGAGTCAGCCGAGACGACGGAATTGTGCCTGGATAACATAGTTGAAGACATTCGACTATTTTTCCTTTGTAGTTGAGACGCGTTCTCTGCCTGCATCAACTTCTCCAGCACTGAAGGATGACACTCAGGGATGTATGTTCGCACAGTAGTCGCAGATAAGAACGGATGCTCAAACGCTTCCTGCACAGTAAGTCTCTTCTGAGGATCGACAGTCAGACATCTGTGTATAAAATCCCTCGCCTCGTTAGAGACAGCTATCCAATACTCATTGGGCAGGAAATCGAACTCCCCTTTTCGTATACGTTCCTGTTCCTCTGCCGGGCTCTCAGCATCAAAAGGAGTGTAACCCCCCAACCCAAAGTAAGTCACCACTCCCACAGCCCACACGTCGACTTCCTTGCCGTGGCCTTTGCGGCTTATCATTTCCGGTGCCATATACCCTGGAGTGCCGCACATTGTCATCAGCATTGTGTTCGGCCCATCGAGAATCTTTGCCAGACCAAAATCGGCAATCACGACATCCTTATTGTTGTAGACCTCTTTCCCGTCTTTCGTTACTTTGGGTTTCTGGCGGAATAGAATGTTCTCGGCTTTCAGGTCTCTATGGACGATCCCATGACAATGAAGATGATCAACACCCTTCAACACTGCCGTGATCACCTCTACCATATCCTCTTCGTTTACCGTTTCGTCGTGGTACACCCTGTCGAACAAATCTGAACCCAGACAAAGATCTGTCACCAGATACAAATGCTCGTCAGTCTCAAAGTAGTCCACAAGCGTCAGCACATTGCTGTGTCCCTGTGATATCTTCTGGAGCACTTTGATCTCATTTTGAATCTAGAGGAGACCCCACTGGTTAGCATAAACAATTGACACATCTTAGCTTGCCAGCTGGTGAGCTGGCAAATATGCTGTATATCACTCCTTGGCTTACCATATGCTCTCTTCCAAACACCAGCCGCTTCTTAATCGCCTTCAGTGCGTAATGTCTGAGAGGTTATTAGATACATGATCTTCAGGGCAACAGTCTCACCTCAGATATAACGCACAGTTTGGTTTCAATATGCATTCCTTCCTTCACCTCAGCATAGTTGCCCGAGCCCAGCTTTGCTCCCTGAGAGTTGATGTTAGCAGCAGCTCAAGCCAATGACGAGACCTTCTTTGCAGCCAAGAACCCAACATACCACAACATATCTGCATTTGCTGTGCGGCCTAGTCTTCACAGACACTGCTCGATGTAGTCTGAACTGACTCGAATTCACATCGAGCTTGTCTCCCTCAGGTTCAGCCATCCCGAGGTGGCAGATGGATTCCTCCCAGTAAAGAAAGAAAGAGAAGTAATCTGCTCCAATCAGCAACACAACAAACGGTGAATCCCTTTCAGACACAACACCACCTCTCAAATTCTCTCAGCAGTAACTCAGTCTTCAATAGTGGTGTCTCGACACTATCTCAACACTAACTCAAGCTTTTACTCAAGCTATTACCTCATCACTGGACACCCCCCAAAACAATCGACCGAATGCCAATCAAAACCCTCAAAAAAGCTGCCCACTTATAATGAGAATCTCTTGAATCAACAGCATCTAAACAAACCACACAGCCGTTAGCTCAGTCGCTTTTTCTTGTCTCTAATTGCATACCTCATTGCTTATGAAAGACCTTCAGGCCAGCCGAGTTGAGCCCCATCCTCGTATATCACGTGATCAGAAAAAAGTCACGTGCTAAATCCCGGCTAAGCGCGTAGCGTGTGTTTTGAGACGCGATGAGGGTGTTTATTTGGAGGCAAACAAATGCTATGAAGCAAGAATTCTGGTATGAAGAGCATAAGGAACTGGATTGAGTATGGCAGCTATAAGACAGAGCTCTTTTGAGGGTATTTTGCATGCTGTGATAATTGTGAGAAGTCCAGTTATCTACACTTGAGACATTCCATTCTCTAGCTAAAGGCACACTACTGCCGGTTGGGTCACATTTATCATTTGACTATAATAACTGCAATTATAGCAATATCGCCATTGAAGCTCTGCTGGATTATTCCTGACTCTGAACATGATAGTTTTGCTCTGATAGACCTGACACATTCCCTTGGCAGTGTGTATATCACAGTACTCAGGGAAAAAGCGCTGCACTGATGGGGACCGGATCACAAGACACGAAACACAAGTTTCGGAAGGGAGGGTCGATCGGCAGCGGCAGCGCCCTGAACAAGTTGACGACGAAGAAAGCAAAGGTGAGGGAAAGTGACAGTGTTGCCAAAGAAATCACGGAGCTTCTCAGCCGGCAGATGCAGCCGCCGGTGCGCACTTTGCCGCCCAACTCCTCTGCCGGTGCCTCGTCGTATGGGATCTCTGAATCGTCCAAAAGGAGGTTGGCAAATCTCGCCACACCAGGCATGGTGAAACCGGATGGTCTCAAGAAACGGAAAGCGGGAACAACAAAATATCAGTTTGGGTTCCCGTCCGACTCTCCTAATACAGTGATTAATTCTGAGAGGACGAATAAACAGGTCTCCAGCGGAGTGGGACCAACCTTAAAACCATTGCCCTTCCTATCCTCAGAATCCCTCAAATCTCTACCTTCGCCCTTGGTAACTCCTCAAACAAACTCAAAGCAGAACAAGCGTTCAGAATCGATTCCGGGCGCAGGAGCATCAACTACAGAAAACTACAGCATATTTACAGAGCCTAAGTATAAGACTACACCCAAAGCGGTCAAAAGCTTGAAACCCACAGATCCAGGAACACCGCTGAAAAACATAATCAGACAGTCCTCTTCGGTTACAGGGCAGGTTTCGAATCTGGAAAGTCAGATCTCGTGGGCTCAGACTCCGTGTAACCTTTCGTCCTCATCCCCTATTGATTCTTCTCAATCATCCACAGTTCAGAAATCAGGCGAGAAAACTGTCAGAAAGGAGTTATTCCCGTTTGATCCTATCTCAGCATTAGTTGGGAAATTCGTCCCACAAGGAACCCCCAATAAGACAGACAAACTATTCAGCGCCGGCACTGTGGACGACATTGCTTCAACCAGGAAGAGGAAACAATCAACGCTCCCCCGATCCAAGTCTCTCAACAATGTACTTGGTAAGTCTCTTCCGATGGCGTCATCTACGCAGATTGATAGTGGGCCAAAGGGAGATTTTGACTACATCAAACTGGTAAATGAGTTTGAGGATCAATGGAACGACACCACTCTTTCAGATAGCCCTCTCAAATCACGGAAGGGACCCCTGTTGGGTTCAAGTCAGAAAGAAGCCTGTGGAGGAGACTCCAATCAAGGAAAGATGATGCCGGAAAATGCTGGTGCGAAGGAATTTGGAATGGGCGGTGACTCAAGTGACTATGGGTTTTCTCTCTTGAGTTCTGATATTCTGGATTTGGAGGAGCCCGAACAAGTTATCGATGAGAACATTGCTGGTAAGAAGGACGGAGAATGTACAGCATCTACAGAACCAAAAGATGAACTACTAAAGTCTGTTAGTCCCAAAGCCTTGCCGCGTCACGAAAATGTCTCTAGTGCTGCATCTGCTCTTGCAGCCGTACAAGACGAGCTGAAGAACGATGTATCTGACTTGGAGGATATTTCTTTCAGTGATCTGAACGACGTGTCTCAAGGCTCTCCAAAAGCGGGCGGAATTGATGAGAAAGTGCGTTTTAAACAGACTCCGACGAAAAGCCAAACTGTGTTCCCCTCCCGGGCTGAAGGCAATGAGGATGACAATTTTGATTTGAGCTCTGAAGATGACTTTGAAGACTTTGACGAGCTGGATGAGCTGGAAAATGCCAACAGAGCTGATGAAGCTGTGGCAAGTGAGATTTTTCAGAAAGACAAGTCCAATGAACCCAACTTAATGACCAATGCCTCTCGAAGAGGCCCAAAGATTGAGAATATGGAGCGAATGGGCGCGCCAAGAGACACATTTCGAAGATTCCGAGTCATCAGCGTTGTTCGGAATCCCAATGAGGTTTTGCTGATGGCAGTGGATAGCGAAAAGCAGTTCACTCGTATTCACGCCCAGGGCCAGTGGAAGTATCTGGAGTACAAAGAAGACGACATAGTGCATGTTGTGGCAAACTCTCGCGACCGAGCTGACCAGCTGAAAGGCTCCAAAATTGTCGTAGATGATGAGAACAACCTGCTCATTCTGGAGCCTGATGTTCTGGTGTCAGCGACGAATATCACAGACTCTTTTGTCTGTAAGAGAAGAGTGTTTCTGAAAGAAAAGCTTGCTTTTCCAAGCGCTTCCTCGAAGTTCCTCATCTACGGCAACATCATTCATACCATCATTCAGAGGTGTCTTGAAAAGTGTGAGTTTGCTATTGCCTTCATGAAGGAAGTACTAGAAGAACAGCTTGTCTCCTACAAACTGGACATTGTATTGGCCGGCGAAACAACGGAGAAAGTCAGGGAACACATTCAGTCCAAGCTGGCTACTGTCATTGAATGGAGCCATAAATTCCTCAATCTACAGCAGCATGCCAATCCTGGAGGCGGGAAGCCAAAATATGCCATCACAAAAGTGTTGGATATCGAGGAGAACATTTGGTCTCCAATGTACGGACTGAAGGGAATGATTGATGCCACAACCGAAGTGGAGGTGTTTGGCAAATCTTCAAGCTCTTCAAACACACTAAATGTTGAGCCAGGCAGGTATCTCGTGCCGCTGGAGATCAAAACCGGTGCTAAGGAGAATGTGGGTCACCACGGCCAAACTCTCCTTTACAGTTTGTTACTGCACGACAGATATGACATTGATATTCTGTTTTGTCTGTTGTACTACTCTGAGACAGGTCAGACTAACTGCCTGCCGAAAACCTGGCATATGCTTCGCTCATTGATAATAGGTCGAAATGAGGTGGCGCGTTATCTAACTGATAGGAATGTGAACAGCAAGCCGCCACCTGTTATTGATGACGAACGAACATGCAATTGGTGTTGGGCCCGAGATGAGTGTATGACTTTGCATAGAATTGCCGACAATTCGCTAGTGGGAGAGGACACTGCTTTGAAAGCTGATGAGTACGTTACCTTGACAAAGGGGATCACCGAGAATCACCAGAGGTTTTACAACAAATGGGAGAGTTTGATATCGGCTGAAGAGTCGGAGATCAAAGGCTACAAGAAGGAACTATGGCTTTTGAATAGTACTGAAAGAGAGGCGTGTGGGAGGGCCATTGGTGGACTAGTCATCAAGATGGATCCCTACACTGGAATGCTTGACGGAAGTAGGTACATCTACAAGTTTGTTCGCAAGGACGCCTCAAGCAGCAAACCGTTTTCTTCCAGTTTGGACCAAATCAATACTGGTGAATATGTGGTGATTTCTGACGAAGGAGGCCACTATGCCCTGTGCTACGGGATCGTGAAGTCTATTCGAGAGGATAGAATAGTTGTGGCTACTGATCGAAGAATCATGCAGTCCCTAATCCCACTTTCAGGATTCAATAAGGATAACAACCAGACTTTTGAAGGCGTGCTGCACTCTAGAAATGAGACAAGCTTGTCAAGAGGGAAAAACTCAGATTTACAGTCTGACTCGGGATATGCCGGCTTGCCTGAAATTACTTTCCGCATTGATAAAGACGAACTGACACACGGTTTTCAGCTTGCCCGCTATAATCTCCTCAATCTTGTTAGTCCAGGAGGGAATATGCGCCATCGAGAGCTGATTGTGGATCATGCCGAGCCGCGGTTTTCCGACACTCGAGCCGAACTCTCTCGGACGCTGCGGTCTCCGGAAATGCAGCACTTCAATCCCGATCAAAAGCTTGTCTTTGAACGTGTGCTGAGAGCCGAGGACTACGCTTTGGTGCTGGGAATGCCGGGGACAGGAAAAACAACAACTGTAGCCCATCTGATCAAACTGCTGATTTCCAGAGGCAGTACGGTGTTGCTGACGTCATACACACACTCTGCAGTTGATAACATAGTGATGAAGCTGGACGGCTGTGGGTTTGATATTCTGCGTCTTGGATCGGCTCATAATGTACATCCAGCAGTTCGCAAGCATATCGTGGGCCACAATGATCCGGACAAATCGGACAAATCGGTCGAAGTGGACCTACTGGAAAATGATCTTGATGGGGACACTCTTAAAGAACAGTACTTGAAACCCCCAGTGGTTGCAACTACATGTTTAGGCATCTCCAGTTGGGTGTTACAAGAAAGGCATTTTGACTACTGCATAGTTGACGAGGCATCTCAGCTGACCCTCCCATTCTGCATTGGTCCTCTGAGATTTGCGGACAAGTTTATTCTGGTTGGAGATCATCATCAGCTTTCCCCGCTTGTTGTCAACAACGAAGCCAAAGCTGGAGGTTTGGACCAGAGTTTGTTTCAGTCTCTGTGCTCTCGACACCCTGAAGTGGTGATCAACCTATCCTACCAGTATCGGATGTGCAATGATATCATGAAGATCTCAAACACTCTGATCTATAACGGTAAGCTGAAATGCGGGAGCCAAGAGGTGGCTGAGAAATGTTTGGAGGTACCTGATGTCAGTATGTTGGATCAGCTCCTTCGTGATCGCGAAGACGATTTAGGGGGCCCCGCGAAAGGTACAACTCTCTGGTTACATGAGGTGTTGGCCAAGGATAGAAAAGTGCTGTTTCTGAATACTGATGAGGTCCCCGCAGCTGAGATGATGGTAGGGGAGAGAGTGCAGAACTTGACAGAAGCAGAGATTGTGAGGCAAATCGCAGAGGCCCTCTGCCTGTGCCAAGTTCCCGAGTCAGAGATTGGCGTACTGTCGGTATATCGTTCTCAGATACGAGTGCTGAGGCAATTACTGGGAAGCAGAGCTTTAGAGATTCTCACTGCGGATAAGTACCAGGGAAGGGATAAAGAGTGCATAATCATCTCACTAGTGCGATCAAACTCGAACAACGATTTGGGGGAACTGCTGAAGGACTGGAGAAGGCTCAATGTAGCTATGACGCGGGCGAAAAGCAAGCTGATCATTGTTGGTTCAAAGCGAACGCTTTCTTCTTTTGGACTATTCAGAGAGTTTTTGGACTTGATTGATAGGGAGAATTGGATTATGTCTTTGCCATTCGGAGCAGACAAAATCTACAATGTTCCCTTCTCAAACATGGGCACGCAATCACAATACTCACCTCAAAAGGTCAAAAACAGGAAAACCACACCACAGACTGCAAAAGAAAATTCAGGGAAAAGCAGCCAGGGCTTCACAGGAGTGGCGAACAACGACTTGGAGTCCTCCCCATCGAAAAAAGCTGCCAATAAGTGGGCCAAAAATAAGGGAAACGACAGCACCAAGACATTGAAGCCCAACATTGCAAAGATACTGGCAAAAAAACCAAACATGCTCAACATACTGAACGATATCGAGACCCAAAAGTGGCTTGAGAGCGATCCTTTGGCCTCTTCTCCTGAGAGCTAATGGTTCAGATATTGTCAACATAATTAGCATATACCACCCAATCACTGTATCTAACGAAACCAAAGCACATATCTGTTCGATCAACATGACCACCAAACTACAGGAATATTCAACATATTAGGCACCAACATAGTTTTGTTTCTTATCTCATTCTTTCTTCAAAGGACGGACATGTCGTATCAATCACGTGCACTATGTTCACTTTTTCGTCATATTTTTCACGTGGGAATAGTGTAGCTTTTTGAATGCTTTCTGGTAAAATGACGATGGATTATCAATGGACATGAAAGTGATGGCTTCTCTAACAGATGCTTGATTAACAGTGATTGACGCTGCTCCAAATGCTTAGATATTGCCATATCAGAGCCGTATTTCAGTGATCTGGGAGCTCTACAGGAGGTGTGTCAGTCTTGTAATATTGAATTCCATCGCAATGAGCTGCACTTGCAATCATAGCGAGACTAAACAGGTCCATGAATTGGACAGAGAAGAGGATGCTTTGATCACCTCCTCGGACCCTAATCATCCTGCCAACCTCATATGCGAGCTTTGCAAGGTATTCTACAACAACGGATGGGTCACAGGAACCGGTGGGGGAATAAGTATCAGAGAAGAGTATGTAAAGATGTTGTGACATATGGAAAACGATGGGAGGAAAGCAGAGTTGCTAACCGGCTAAAAACCTTAGAGATAAGATCTTCATAGCACCTTCTGGTGTTCAAAAAGAGGTAAGTGAAGAGGGATGCACGAAATAGAGAGGGAGAGTGCACATTGAAGGAATCATGTCATACAGAACGGTATACTAACGCTATTCAGAGAATGGTCCCCGAGAACATGTTTGTTATGGACTTTGACACAGAGAAATATCTGAGAAGGCCAAAAGTATTCAAGCCGTCTGCCTGTACGCCTCTCTTCATGTCAGCTTACAAGATGAGAAATGCTGGGGCATGTATCCACACCCATTCTCAGAATGCTGTTATGGTATCGCTATTATACGACAAGGTGTTTCGCATAGCCAACATTGAGCAGATTAAGGCTATCCCCAAAGTTACTGAGCCTGGAAATCTGGGTTTCTTTGACACACTTGAAATCCCGATCATTGAGAACACAGCCCACGAGGAGGATCTCACAGACAGCTTGCAGGAAGCTATTCGGCAGTATCCACAAGCTACGGCTGTGCTTGTGAGGCGACATGGCATTTATGTCTGGGGTGAAACAGTGTGGAAAGCCAAGATCTACCACGAAGCTATTGACTATCTTTTGGAGCTGGCTATTAAAATGAAGCAGTTTGGGATCCCACCAGACTGCGCAATTGGCGCTGAGAAGTTGTACGTGAACCAGATCATGAACTGAGAAGCGGCGAAATCAGGAAAGTCCCTAAGGCTGCGAATCATTCACCAATGAACTCTAGAGGTGACTACCACTTGCCAATCACTCGAATGTTGATGGTGTTACATTAAATGGGGGAGCGTCAGTCATCTGATATGTACATAATCGAAGCATCAATGTAGATGGTATCACTGCTTCACTACAGAATTGAGCAGCCAGCAGAGTTTGAGCAGCGAGATTCAGCTGAGAGTCATCCGTCGTATCCGCACCATCACTGACTTATGAGAGCTTTCGTCCATCAGAGAGATCTGCGCAGCAGAGCTATGTCTTGTTTCGTGAAATAAACGAGGAGACGAAGATGCTGAGTTCAATGATGTCCCAAATTAGAAAATTCAAGCAACGTAGCAGAATTCCCTGTTGCTTCTGTTCCACATTTCGGGGACAACCAGTCATCTTTCTGACTCTCATATCACAAAAGGTCTTGATACTGTGTGGTAGACCTTGATACGCCTGATCTCAAATCCCCAGGCATCAGTGCCTCTTTCTGGTATATTATTTTTTCAGATTTCTTGTTGGCTTCAGTTTCTTTCCTCTCACTTTCTCCCAATTGATCTCTCGGTCAATTTCCTCGTCAATGAGTCCACACAACACCACCAGGTCTCCTCGAATAATATACGACCCGAGTTTCAGGATTTCTCCTGGGTCCTTTGGCGACACTATTCTTTCTTCTGTCTCAGATATCACAAGGTTTGTCGCTTGATCGTATCCTTCCAGTTTGCCCTAAACAAATGAGTCAATTGATGGTTAGAGGTCAGACGCTGACGGGCCGTCTCGAAATTGATTCATCATATACATACGACAAAGAATCTTCCCTCGGTAGTTATCACCGATATCCGCTCTGAATAAGAACAGTTAGTATTTCAACTCAAATCTAGACACAACATAGATAGGAGACCAGACTTTCTCATACCACATACTGTTCAAAAACCCGCTGAGACTCGACATGGTTTGATCTTGGAAGCAGACTGAAGCAACTCAACTTATATATGAACCTGATACTGGAAAGATCGCATCGATCACAGTGCTCGCGCTAGTTCTACCCAGTTACTTCACCAACAATGGTGCACCCTTTCACACCCAGGTGGCAGGGTCCAATTGCTCCCTGGTCTGCTAGACAGCTGATTCTGGTGCAGGAAATCTCGCGTAGATTTCGAGCTGGTGCTTTACACAGTCCTTCAATGAATAATACCTCCCGTGAGTTCTCAATTCGTTCGAGTTCAGATAAAGGGTGTGAGGATGTATGAAGAACGACTCCCTGTAAACTTCGGAGGGACAATGTGCTTTTGTGAAGATTCTTACTTGCGTTAATCGTGTTCGGTTTTGTTGCTCATGAAGTTGACACAATGGCGGACCGCACTATCCACAAAAAACCATGGCGTGGAGG
>JAKTWI010000707.1:0-10875 GCA_030561065.1 Sporopachydermia cereana | reverse complement strand
CCAAATCTAAGATGTCTGACAAAATGTCTCCCGAATCCCCCTCCGATCTCCGTTAGAAAATAACCAAAGACATATGTATTCAAAAGAGTGAATTACCATTTATTAGTTGATTTTCTTGGGCAAACAATTGAAGTTAGTCGCTTTTTATGAGATATTTTTATCGTTGACAATAAAGAGGGAGTTGAGACTTGCTATGGGTTGACAGCACAGCTGGTTGTTTATGTTTGGGCTGACTTACTGAGGCAGAGGGAGCCCGAAACGCGTCTGATATCACAATACCAAACTACCAGCCATCCGATCCACTGTTTGTCCGTCATCGAGTTTGTTCACTTGTCGTCTTTATCTCATTACTGAGCACGTCTCTGCCTTCTGTTGCGCTCATTGGGTTGTCTCTTTCATCAATCACCTCTGGAGAGGTCCCTCTATGCCTATCCCAAACATCAGAATCCATTACTTTGCATTAGCGAACCTGCTTAGATTGTAACGGCGAAACATTTTTGAATGCTTCTCAAAGTTGATAATACTTGTCTCATCTGTATTATTGTCTCTACGATAGACTCCCCATCAAAGCTAAACCCACACTCTTTCCTTCAACTCACCATTAATCAATATTATTACTACTATACACCTATATATGTATACCCGAGTCCTTTACATGAAGCCAAGCACTGTCCTATCTCATCCAAATATGCAAAGTCAAATTGATTCAGAGCGAGGGAGGCCAATCGTCAGTACGTCCCCAGACGGAATACCGAAATACAATGAAACTGTTCAATGTCACTCAAACCTGAGGAAACACGTGTTTCCGGTTAGGAGTTCGATTCCACAGTGGAACAAACAATTATCAACGTAGCGGCTTCAAAGCAGTCAGAAAGCTCGAACCGCAAAACAGCCCTTCACGTATCACTGCATGACAATACCGTCCAGCCATCAATTACGTCTGAGAGATCAGACAGTGAGCCTTATCTCCAAACACTTATCTTCTGCCCATCACTCCATCTCCGCCTTGTGTACCTCCACTCCATATCACTTCTCCTCTGCCTCCTTCCCCATCACACATGGAAGAACCACACAACACCATACAGGAAAAACGCGCTGATAACCGGGATGGTGATGTTATCGTCGAGATCCCATACGTCAATTGCCTCTGAAATAGCACCAATCATCCCACACAGAAAGGTGAAAACGGCAAAGTTCAGCTTCGACGTTTCAACAGAGTAGAAAATGTCCCCCGGCTCATTGTACTCCTGGCACAAAGGGATGCAGTAGCCGTACAGCAACACACAAGCAAACACGCCACACACAAACGCGGCTATCGTGCCCGCCAGCGACTTGTTTGCCGACACGCGCGGCGTCAGGTGGCCAAACGCGCGGCCAAAAGTCGACGCGGCAGTGTCCGACCACGATAGCAGCAGCAGCGCCATCAGGCAAATGTCTTTGGGGAACAGCAGAAACACAATAATAAGCCCCAGCAAATACCAAATCACACCATTGTACTTGTGCACCTCCTTCTCCCGCATCAGTATGCCGCAAACCTGCACATACAGCCGGTTGATCTCCGGATGCCGGAAGCGGATGAAATCAATAGAAAATATCGACACCAGCATGGCTATCAGTACCGGCGTCACCTGTGCCAGCCGCACCCCGCGCCGGTACAAATCCAGCGTGAGGAACCCAATGCCGACATGCAGCAGCTTGCGCGGCACCTCGTGTTTGTGGATCAGCTTGTTGAACCGCTGGTGGGACGGGATTGTAACTGACGGCAGAGACAGGTTCGACATGGAGGCTTTTGTGGACCGCAGCCGGGCCGCCAGAGAGCTGCCCAGGGATGCCGACGGCGCCGCTTCCGCTTCCGGTTTTGTGTTATGAGCCGAGGAGAGCGACGTGGTGCTGGAATTTACGCTGGAGGTGGAGAGAGACGACTGCATTGCGTGGGACAGCGTGCTGTCCTGTTCCACATCGGACGACTCCACAGACGATTCCACCACATCCAGCATCGCCTTCAGGTTTTGTGGCGCGCCGGAGGTCACGCGGATGTCGGGCACCGGCCCGTTTGCCGCCAGCGGATCGGCTCTCCGCCGAGCGGCAGAGATACCGGCGCTCATAGTATCGGAAATGTGGGGATGGGTGGAGGTAATAGGGGAATAGACGGAGCGGAGTTCGCGTTGAGTGTTCTGAGAGTGTTCCGAAAGTTCTCCGGAATATTCCGATATCTTCCGATGTCTTCCGAAGCTCTTCGGGGCAAATTTGAGAATTCTTTCGGCAGTTTTCGTCCTATTTGCCTTTCATCAGGGACTCAAAGGATCAGTCGCCTTCCGTCGGTTCCGCGCTTTGGGGGCGTTTCTCAGGAATGGGTGATTTGTGGGAATTCGCGCTTTCGATGCACGGAAAAAGCAGCAAACAGGAGAAGATGCCGCAGGAGTCAAATATGCAGCGGAATTTATACAGAAGGCTGCCGATTTAATGCGACTTTCCAGCCTGTTGACGGGTGGAAAACACTTCAAGTGAACTTCTCAAGTTACGTAGAAAGCTGCACACGTTGAAGTTAACGAGGCTGCGTACATTTGGTGTGTACATGTGACGCGGCGTACGGTGCAGGGATTGTTTGGGAAGGGTGGGGGTGGTTATGGGACGAGAGGTCATGTGACGTGGAGAGGCTGGGGAGGCGGGGGTGGGAAGATATGAAAGTGTAGAGGGGAGTGGGGAAGTTTTGGAGGTGGAAAAAGGTGGAGAAGATAAATTGCTTGAGTGAGGCTCAATGGAGGACTTGTCACATAGTAATAGCTTGAAAACTGATAGACCTACTGATGTACTCGAGCCTCATTGTGTATGATTTGCAATGACGTAATCAGAAACTCCTCAAGAAGGCTCTGCCGAGTGTACGGAAAGCCTCTGCTGATACCGAGCCCCAGCCGAGAGACACGGGAACTTCGGTCTGAGTGAGATAAAATACCTTCAAAATGCTCAAACAAAGCAGAAACTAGCCTCAATATTGAGCCCCTCAACTGTGACATCTCCCGTTTCCCGTCTCAGCCCTCACTACCTCTACATTACCACTCCCCCTTCCACTTTCACATGCTTTTCCCTGCAACCTAATATTCCCGCTCACGTAATCATCCACACCCAGAGGGCACCTCTCGAGACCACCTCAGTGCCAGAAACTACGCTGGAAGACCCAAAACTACCGCTTAACAATAAAAAAATCACCCCGCCGGGTAACCCGCCCCAAACCACCCACGAGGAGACCCGAAGGCCCCCGAAGCGAAAAAGTTTGTAGGCAGAAAAATTCTTCGGGAGGCTCAACCTGAAAATTACATTTCATACCAGCTGGGACTGCAAGCAGCATGAAAGAAATCATCTCCTTCAGCAAACATCAGCAGCAAATCGCACGATTGCAGCAGTCCCAACACGTCAGACTCCCAGCTTCCGCTATCTATTGGGGCTCTCTGTCATCTCCCGTCTGACTGATCGTTTACATTCATACCCTGGGAATTGAAAAGACATACCAAGCAATCCCCTCCCGACAGCTGCCTAACCAATCCATCGCCATCCCTACAATGACTCTGGTCCTAACCGAAACCGCCGCAGGGTACGCCCTGCTGAAGGCGGCCGACAAGAAGATATACAAGTCTGCCAGTCTGATCCAGGACCTGTCTACTCCCGAGTCTGTCACATCCCAGTTCCGAGTTCAGGCGTTCTCCAAATTCGAATCTGCCGCCGCGGCTTTGGAGGAAACAACGTCCATTATTGAGGGCAAAGTGACGTCCAAGCTGGAAGCCATGCTGAAGGAGGTTGCCGAAAGCACGTCCAAAGACCCGACGCTGATTGTTGCTGATCCTAAACTGGGCAATGCCATCAACAAGATTGACGGCCTGAAACTGAAAATCATATCCGACTCCAACTCGCTGGAGCTGTTTCGGGCCATCCGGACATACCTACCGGAACTGCTTCCGGGGCTCAAGGACCAGGACTTGTCCACTATGGCTCTGGGGCTGGCCCACTCTCTGGGCCGCCACAAGCTCAAGTTCTCTCCGGACAAGGTGGACACGATGATTGTGCAGGCCATTGCTCTGCTGGACGATCTGGACAAGGAGCTCAACACGTATGCCATGCGGCTGCGCGAGTGGTACGGCTGGCACTTCCCTGAGATGGGCAAAATCGTTACGGACAACTTGGCATATGCCAAGTGCATTAAGAAGTTCGGCCTCCGGACAAACGTGGGAGCCGCGGACCTGTCGGACATCCTTCCGGAAGAGACGGAGGAGCAGCTTAAAGCCGCCGCCGAGATCTCCATGGGCACGGAGATCACCGAGCTGGATCTGGACAACATTGACGCTCTGGCCACTCAGGTGGTGGACTTCTATGAGTACAGAGAGCAGCTGGCCAACTATCTGTCGGCACGGATGCAGGCGATTGCGCCGAATGCAACTGCCCTTTTGGGCGAGCTGGTCGGCGCTCGGCTTATTGCCCATTCGGGATCGCTGATGTCGCTGGCCAAGGCGCCGGCATCAACTGTGCAGATTCTCGGAGCCGAGAAGGCGCTGTTCCGCGCGCTAAAGACCAAACACGACACGCCGAAGTACGGCTTGATATACAACTCGAGTCTGGTGGGCCAGGCGACGGGGAAAAACAAGGGCAAGATTGCCCGAGTGCTGGCGGCAAAGGCGTCGGTGTGTTTGCGGTATGATGCGCTTTGTGAGGAGCGGGACGATTCCGGAGAGCTCGGCATTGAATGCCGAGCCAAGCTGGAGAGCCGGCTGAGTATGCTGGAGGGCCGGGAGATCGGCACCAAAACGGCGGCGAAGAAGACGGAGTTCAAGAAGATTGAGGTAGTGAGCAGTAAGAGCTATAACGGAGATGCCGACGGAGTTGCCGACGGAGCTGCCGACGGGGCCGCCGATGTGTCTATGGTGTCTGGAAACGGGGGCTCGGACGACGAATCTGGGTCTGAGTCGGAGGCGGAGGTGAAGAAGGAAAAGAAGGAGAAAAAGGAGAAGAAGGATAAGAAGGATAAGAAGGAGAAGAAGGAAAAGAAGGAAAAGAAGAGAAAGAGAGACGACTCGGATGAGGAGTCGGAGGAGGAAGCGGAACCGAAGAAGGAGAAGAAGGACAAGAAGGAAAAGAAGGACAAGAAAGAAAAGAAGGAAAAGAAAGAGAAGAAGGAGAAAAAGGACAAGAAACAAAAGAAGGAGAAGAAATAGGGAGGTCGTTGAAAGGGGGGGTAGAGCAACCCGAGGTTTATTGAGCATTTTTCCGTCTCGGGGTGCGGGGAGAGAGTAGTTGGGTGCGGCGGTTATTGAGGAAAGTGTGGCGTGTGGCGTGCATGTGGCGTTTGCCGCATTTGGAATGTGGCGCATGGAATGTGGCGCACGGCTCACTTGTAAAGAAGCCACCGCCTTTTCCCATCTGCCGAGCACCAAATCAGCATCTGAAAGCATTTTGTCGGCTGCTGCTTTTGGCATTCGCTCTCCCTAGCTGTTGCAGCGTTTCCCCTTTATCTTGTACTTATATCTTGTCATTGTCATTTTGGTTCTGTCTATCTAATACTGGTTGCTCATGGTTTCATGTGAATATACGCTGAATTTCTATATCTGGCCGGAAGGGGAAATGTAAGCGGAGTGAATGTGGCGTGCAATCTGTAGGATGAGATTAGGAGATTGGAATATTTGGAGAATTGGCTGTTGGAGCTGAGAAACTGAGTGTCAGCGGAAGACTTCTGGTAGTTCAGGGTGGTCAATTGGTGACTGCGTGATGGGCGGAAAGGTTTGGAGGCTCGGAGGAGATTTCAGCGGGATGACAAGAGGAAGTATGGAAGAGTCATCGGGTAGGAAACATGGAAGGAAGTTTGGAGGAAACTGGGAAGGAAGTTTGAGAGAAACTATGGGACACACTGAAGGGCTTTGATGACTGACTAAGGCCGCCAGCGGGAAAAAAGCTGAGAGAACACACTGGTGTTTGTGTTGTAGATTGCCCATTCTATCTACATTTTTCAGCCGAATAACGCTTTATAGCAGTCAGAAGATATCATATTTTCCACTGTTGGCTTCCTTGAATGCTATCGCCAATAAGTGCCCACCTTTAGGTTTCGGATTTATGCAGTAATATGTATAAATATGCAGATGGCTAAAACCTTGCAGCAAAGTACAGCGGGCGGGTACGACAGCATCTAGCAGAACGGGTCCATACAGCCTCTCCTAGTGCAAAGTATATACTCCAAGCTATACCAGAAAGTAGAGTATCTTGAGAAACACACTCCCCAACTCTCAACAAACTCCAGGCAATATTCACGCCTTTTCCCGTCACTACTCTCTAACACTTGATTCAGTCTCCCACCTCCCCCCCGCTACTTTAGTATCACATCATCAACAAACACTCCGCCCTCCCCAACATCGCGTCTCATCGCCGTTCCGCGGCGGCTCCTCAAATGTCATCAAATGAGACAAACAATTGCAACAGAAACGACAATAAACAGGGAGAAGAGCTGATTTGCGTGACATTTCAGCTTTCTTTTTTACCTGCTTTTACGCTCACAAAGTAGTGAAAACCGCAAAAGGAAGAATCCGCTAGTTGAAGCACAGCCTGACAGCCATCGGAGGTTCCGTTAGGAGGCTCGGAACTCGGATGGAGACGGAAGAAGCCGGAACGAGTCGGAAGACTTCAGAAGGAGTCGGAAAACATTCGGGAAAAACGGAGAGACTCGGAAGAAGCGGAAACCGGAAGAAGCGGACCCCTGAAAAAGCTGGCACGGGTTTGAAGCACAGAAGACGCTCGGCAGACACTGAAAACTCTGGCTCAAAAGCAAATACTCTGCCATCAAAAGCCGAACGCAACCCGTACGCAATACACCTCTCACACAAAGCACACCACTTCAGTCAGGTGAGACCGGAACACTCCGCCATTGAGCATTTGAGCTCGGCTCAGAGTTCGGCATCTCGGCATCGGCATTTCGGTATTGGCATTTCGGTATCGGCATCTCGGCATTTCGGCCTCGGCGTCTCGGCATCTCGGCACTCTGAATCTCCTCCCGAACCCCGCCAGCCATGGAAAGCGGCATTGCCACCACCGACTTGTCCAATGACATTTCCGTCATCGGCTCCCTGACGGGCATTCTGTCGGCCAAACTGAAGACAAACCGGGCGCAGCTCAACAGCCTGCAGGAACAGCTGCTGGAGCTGATGCCAAGCCGGCGGAGCGGTTCGGAGAAAGAGGGCGCAGCGGAAGAAGCCCCGCAGTCCCTCTCTGAGCCCCTCTCTGAGCCCCGCATTGAGTCCCAAAAGGGGTCTCTTCATGTATCAGCCCCATCAGCCCCTCCATCAACCCCACCCTCAGCCCCTCCAACCTCTCCTGGCCCTCTTTACCCCGCCCCCGCAGACACCATTTCCATATCCGACGACATGTCTTACGACGATTTTGTGGCCCATCTCGAGAACGCCAATCTCGAGTATCTCACATACCTCCAGCGGCTGCAGTTCCAGTCGGCGAAAAGCAGCGAGCTGCTGGGCCGCTACCAGAGCACAATGAGTACAATTGTGTCAAGTCTGCGGGGTAGCGAGGTAGGCGGGGGCGGGGCTGAGCTGAGGCGAAGCCGAAGCGAAGCCGAGACGGAAGGCAGCGGGGTAGGTGGGGTAGGTGGGGTAGGGGCAAGCGGGGGCGGGGAAGCCCCGCAGTTACCCCACTCCACCACCTCTACCCCGCCCCCACTCAGCGAAACCCCCGCCGCCGATATAACCGAGCAGCTGCATCTACTGGAAACAACTCTCCGGCAACAGGAAGCCGCGGAAGCCGACGCCGACCCCGCGCGGGGCTCGGAAGCGGAACAACAGCGGCTGTTTGCCGAGATCGGCGCCGTGCTGGCCGAGCTGCACGGGCCGCTGCAGCTGCCGGCCAACATGTACGACCGCAAAACGGAAATGCTGCTGCAGGAGATACAGCAGCTGGTGGCGGTGACTGAGATTCTCGGCAAGTATCTGGGCAAAGCGGGGGTTATGGCGGGGCGGCGGTATGCAGTGGAGATGGCGGCGGTGCAGGGAGGGGTAGGAAGTGCGGGGAAGCGGGGGGAAAATGCGGGGCAGGTGGGGCAGGCGGGGCAGGCGGGACAGGAATCAGCTAAAGTTGTCCGAATGTGGCAAACAGTGGAGAAAATGCAGCACATCACGCAGCTGAGCGAACAGCTGCTGGAGGCGGTTCTGAAGGGAGGCGGGACACGGAAGGAGACGTGAGGTGTGAGGAGGCGGAAGCGGAAGCGGAAGCGGAGGCGGAAGTGGCGCAAAACGGAGAAACGGAACACGCGGAGTAGACGGAACAGGCGGCCGACGGATGGCGGAAGGCGGACGGAACAAACGGAAAGGCGGAAGACGGAGAAAAGCGGAAGAAACGGTAGTACGGTATTACGGAAATACGGAAGTACGGAAAGGAAACGGACGATATAGACGGACTGAATGGGAGAGACGGAGGCGGCACGGAGGCGGCAGAATAAGCCGAAGGGACAGCCGAATGGACGAAAGAAGGAACGGAGACGGAAGAAGGAAGGCGGAAGTACCGTCTTTAAACAAAGCGGAAAAGAGCCGTAAGAGTAACTTCCATTTCTCGGCAAAAGCGGAGATGATCTGTTGGTCAATACCAAAACTTCTTTTCCATTCAGTGACAAGATGTGCCCTTCCGTCGCCTCCGTCCCTTCCGTCGCTTCCGTACAATGCCGAGAAGGTGCAGCCGACATGCCGATGAATATGCATAAACTCGCCTGCTTAGTGTGCAAATTCTCGATTGTGACTCCGATAGTGTGGCAAATTCAAAGAGTCAGCACCACAAGAATACGCGTTTGAGCCACAGATGCTGCCGAGATTTGCCGCCGAATTGCCGATTGTGGCGGATTGCCGAATTGATTCCGAGGTCTGCCGAAGTTGCCGAACCATCCGAACTGTCGGAACTCAACTACCCTCTGGTTCCGCTCGTCACATGCAAATTGAGCCTCACAAAGACGGAGGAGCCGCCGCCGCACTTCCGCGGATATTGCAATGCACTCACAAAGTCCAGCGGAAAGAGAAAAGGTGCTTTTGCAGACGCACTGAGCTCACCGAGAATACGGATACGGGAATGAGAACATCCGAGCATCCGAACCAAATGCCGGAGTAGTATACTCAGTAGTATGCATATACCCTTGACACTATTGAGGAGTTGCTATCTGCTTTTGGGGTGTTACTTGAAGAGAGAGTCTCTAATACGGAGAGGTTTCTCTGTACTCTGAGTGAGATACGTTGAGGTTACGTTATGAGGATTCGACTGAGATGATAAGATATGGATGGGAGGAAGAGAGAAAGTGTACTGTTGATAATTCAGGGATTTCATTGACACTAATGAGATACGGCGACAGGAGGGATGAAGTACTGAGCGAATGCTATGAACCTCAAAGGACACTGCATGGGAAAATTGTACAGAAAAGCTTTTACTGAAAAAGGGTCCACTTAAGATAAGCATTTATGAGCGAGAAGTCAAACACCACAGGATATTGTTGATGAGAGACCAACTGTGAATAGCTTAATGTGTATATAAAGTACAGTCCAATACCGTCTATGATGTGTTACTATGAGGTATCATCACTACAAGCCAAGATAAAACCTTCTCCTCCACTTTGGTTTCCTTCAATATTGCTCCATCAGACACTCCTTCAATCATCAGGACTGACTTTCAGTTGAGGAGCAGAGTAAGAAGTGAAGAGATGAACGAGTACTGAGGACAAGATGATATACTGAGGTTAAAGAAATGAAAGAGTATACTGAAAAGAAGATTAATGTTCTGAAGACCGGATTGACACAGATGTATGATTTGATGAAAGAGTGAATGGATAAGATAGAGATTAAGGATAGAGTGAACCGTTAGAATAAACCAATAGAATAAATAAATAGAGTGATTTGCTAATGAGCCGAATAATGCGATAAAATGAACCGAAAGAATGAACTGATGGAATGAACCGATAGAATGAACTGATGGGAAATGTATATGAGGAAAAGTAGGGATCAAGTAAACTGTGAGACTGACTGAATGGAAAGGGTATATGGGAAGGAACATCAGTGGTGAAAGAAGGGAATGGAAGTATGACAATGCAAGTGATGGAACGGACAGACGGGAAAGTAGAGGGTTGGGTTGTTGGAATGACAGAAGAATGGAATGATGAGGCAGATAGGGCAGTCGAAAGCCGAAAGCGGAACGTCCGAAAGCCGAGCAGCGGAGCGCCGAGCAGCGAAACGCCGAAAGCCGAGCAGCGGAACGCCGAAAGCCGAACAGCCGTCTGAACAGTGAGGATAAACTCAAAATGACAGAACGAAAAGGCCGAAAGGATGAAATGCCGAAAGGAGAGAATGCCGAAAGGAGAAAATGCCGGAATAGGCTCATCCACAGTGTAAGCAGAGAGACGGTGGAGAAAGCGGCATGCAAAGGTTGGCGGACCAAGCGGCAGCGGAGCGGACGGTCAGAGAAGGAGGGGTAGGATGGGAGAGAAATGAGGGGGAGGGGTAAAGCGGGGTAAAGCGGGGTAAAGCGGGGTAAAGCGGGGTAAAGCGGGGGTGAGGGAGGGGTAACATATCTAAAGCGGAAAGGCGAGGATGGAGTTAAGGGCCAAAGCGGATCTGATGGGGAACCGGAAAAGAAACAAAACCGAATCCGAAAAAGAGGCTGAAACAAACACAGAACAACTGCGGAAACGAAAGCCGAGACGGAATATCCGTGAACTGCCGAAACGGAAGATCGGGAAAACACGGAATCCAAAAGGAGGTAAAAGCCATAGCGGCTTGGCATCGGCCTGGCATCGGCTTGACTTCGGCTCAACTTTTCCGCCTCGGCTTTTTCGGCTTCGCTTCCGTCTCGGCTTCCGCCTCGGCT
>JAKTWI010000706.1:0-10885 GCA_030561065.1 Sporopachydermia cereana | reverse complement strand
AACTCCTTGCGCCAGTTGTCCAGAGTGGACTTCGGCACAATTACTATAAACGGGCCCGGCACGCCACGCATGTACCGGAGATAGCCGAGAAAGGCAATTGTCTGTAGAGTTTTCCCGAGTCCCATTTCGTCGGCCAGAATGCCGGAGAGCCGGTTTTCATGCAGGGAGATAAGCCAGTTGAGCCCCTGGATTTGGTACTCTCGGAGTTTGCCGTTGATGTATGCGGGGGACTCGGTGAGGATAGTTGTGGCGGCGTATTCTGCGTCTTCTTCTTCGTGGATCAGTTCTTCGTCCTCCTCGCGTTCCGTTTTGCGCCGCCGGTTGGCCGCTTCGGCGTTTCGGGTGTTCCGAGCACTGCGGGCCGAGCGCCGGCTGCCCCGTTTGGAAGCCGACGCGCTGGGCGTGTCGTCCAGCTCCTCTACAATTTCCCGGAGTTTTGGGTCTTTGCTGAGGTCGATGAAGTGGCGGAACAGGTCAGTGAGGCCGAGGAGGTATTTGAAGCGCCGTTTTGTGTCTTCCAGGTACGCGTCTGTGTTCCTTTTCCAGTCCTTCGGCAGCAGATACCGCTGCTGTTTCAGTTCCAGAGGCTCGGGAGTCGGCTCGGCAAACCCCTGGCCGAGCGGGGTAGACGTGCGGGTGGTGTTTGTAGATAAAATACCCGCGGGGGTTTCGGCGGGGGAGGGGAGAGACGGTGCCATTGTGACTGCGGGGTTTTGTTTTGGTTTTTCCGGGTTTAGACAAAGCCGAACGGATCTCCGCTGACTTGAGGCTGGTTGTTGTGACTTTGAGGCTGTTTGTTGTGGGTTTTTCCGGGCGATAACGTGATCAAAGTGCTATCGGCAGCTGCTTGAGGAGTAGAAAGAATGTAATAAGGGATAATAAAAGGCTGAGCGGGGCAGATTACCGTAATAAAGTCCCTGGCGTGTCTGTGGTGTCCGCAGCTGTTTTCACCAAACACCAATGCCAGGCATACGTTTCTATCTCTCACTGTAGGAAAATCAAGACGCGATGAGCCCGATATCGGCAATCAAATGTTGACAGCAGCAGATCTGCGTCGGGAAATGCCGGAATGGAAAGGCGGAGTTGTGGCGGAGCCGTTGGTCATATTTGCAGGCAAACGCCACCATCCCAGCCACAACATACAAACAAACCTGTGGCTTCAGGAGAGGTGTTTTCATTAATCGAAATGAGGTCTGAAATATGCTTTTGGTAGTGGGAGAGAGTTTAGAGGGCGGAGCCGATCTGCAGGTCTGACGTATGGTTGCTGCAGGTTGCTGAAAGGGGTAATGACGTGGGATGAGATGCGATGGGGGAATGGTTTTAGTGATGACGTGATATGAAATGGTTGGACGGGGGGTGATGGAAAGAGAGAGGGGTGGAAATTCTATGCAGGTTGGAGTTTGGATGAAAAGGTATATATTTGAGAAGTATAGTTGGTGTTGGGAGATGGCAGAGGATGATGAGTGGGCATGGGAACGTGAGATAAGAGCGGAGGATGAGCCAGCAAACTAAAGGTGGCAGGGGCTTATAGGGAAATGGCCATATGAATGAAACAATATGGGCGTAAGTCTACGCTTGAAGCAGCTTTAATATATTCTTTCAGTCCATAAAACACTCCAAACTCAAGCAGCAGCTATGCTAGCCTAATTATAGCAAGCTGCTGCTCAAATAAAATATGCTACATTTATAACATAATGCTCAGAGTCTTCTACCTCTTCTACCACCCTTTCTTCTGGTAGAATCAGAAGGAATGGGGGTGACATCCTCAATACGGCCAATCCGGAGACCAGATCTGGCCAGAGCTCTCAGAGCAGACTGACCACCAGGACCTGGGGTCTTGGTACCGGTACCACCAGTAGCTCTGATTTTGATGTGAACAGCAGTGATGCCAACTTCCTTGCACTTGGCAGCGACATCCTGAGCAGCCAACATGGCGGCGTAGGGAGAAGACTCGTCTCTGTCAGCCTTGACCTTCATACCACCAGTGACTCTGGAGATGGTTTCACGGCCAGACAAATCAGTGACGTGAACGAAGGTATCGTTGAACGAAGCAAAGATTCTGGCAACGCCAAAAACCTGGCTGCCGTCACGGGATTGTGGGCCGAGGGTAACGTTTTCTGGATTCTTAGTTAGTAAATGAGAGATACAGTTGAGACCAAAGGTGGGACGCGTGGACGAAATATTGAGTCGATTAAAGATGGATGTCAATGAGAGCATGGTTGATGGTGAGGAATGAATGATTGGTTGATATGGCGGACGGTCTCGATTGGATATACCGCCGGGAAGAGCTTTCGCGCTCTCATTGTTCATATGTTGATTTTCGAAAAGTTGATGGTGATAATACTCTCGCTCTATCAAGTTGCAGTGTCGTTCCGGAATTTGATGTTGAACAAGCTGAAAATGACGGTGCTTCCCTCCTTGTGGCCTTCCACTTTCACATCTCGCAACCCCGTTCAACATCGGCATATTCTCTATCGATTCATAGGTGTAATCTCACAAACCTCTCAACACCCTAAATCCCCTTATTCACCATCTATTCATCGATACCTCCCTGCTATCTTCTCTCTATCTGTCCACTTCCTCGCTTTGTCGAAATAAACATACCAGTCTTGGGAGCCATTTTGTATAATTTCCAGGTCTATGCTTGGTGATGCTGTGACTGAATCAAAATCTCTCGCATCAAACAACTTCTGACTATACTCAATCAATCACTACCTTTCACTACACAGTATTTGAAAGAAGAGCTTGAGGCATCTACCAGACTCACAGCATCCGTGGCTACACCCAACTCCAAAGCGTTAGTTGCGTGTGAAATTCATAGCAACAAACTCTGCGTGGTTTCCTCCCACTCCCAGTCACGAGAGTGCTAAAGCACGCAATTACCGTATCGGGAAGGCAACGTCACGCAAGTTACTACTTTCGGCAGAGTTGAGTATGAGACCTTCAGTGAATCACGTGGCGTGACTGCTTCTGTTACACGAGTCTTTTTATTTCATCTCAGAGAAACAACGCAACTTTCTTTGGAAGGCACTCGAGTTTTGCCAGCCAGACAGTCATGGCTGGGTGTCTCATTGTATGGGCAGCGGATCTACAACTATATTCAAGTTTCGTGCTGTTGGACTTTGGAAAAGAGCTAACAGTGTGGGAGTGGACGAAATATCAGTAAGATATTGCTGCTCAACCATCAAACGTGAAGCAAATACATCCTTCAAGATGCCTGTATGTTGATAATTATGCTAGTCGTTGGAGATGTGTGAGAACGAACCTGATGTCGCCTTGATGGGGGTCGGTTGCGTCGTTGTTGATAGCAATGACGGATCCTCAGACTCGATATCAATATCACCGAAGCTGAGCATTCAATACTAACTACCTTTGAAGAGCCACAAATCATTCAGAACCAAGGTCAAGCTGGCCAAGGCTCAAAAGCAAAACAGACAGATTCCTCAATGGTTTCGCCTCAAGACTGACAACACCATCAGATACAACGCCAAGAGAAGACACTGGAGAAGAACCAAGTTGGGTATCTAAATACTATTAATACTGATATCTGTCATTCTATGTTTTGAAAAGAGAAGTTCACATCAACGTTTGGTTTCATGACGTGCTGAGGTTTGGGGAACGCAACAAGTGAAAGATGCGTGTCGATAAGGGAATTACGTCGATGAAGGGCGAAGTGAAAGAAGTGACTGTTCAGCTTACATCTAGCCGCCAGATATGCTGCGTTGGCTGTGTTTGATTTGTGAAGGTTGACAGCTCAATCAGGCACCAGGCCTTTTTGAATGAACATCCTACTGTGCATGCCCAAACTCCCATCTTCCTTTTGATATCTTCCTCAGCCCTCAGCACGTCTTTCTCGTAGCATTCTATGCCGTCAGCTTCACTTCTATCGTTTCATCGTTTTAGCATGTCTCATATTTTCCTTCACCTAATAACATCGGTGACAGTCTCAAACAATAACCAGCTCATCTGTTGCCGTTCATGTCTCCGGTAAATAGTACTCCCTCATTACTACCCACCCACTCACCTCAACACCTTCCTGCTGTAGTCGTCGTATCTGCTCCTGTCCTTCTTCTCCTCTCAGGGATACTCCTCCAGCCCCCACAACGCGCCACCAGGGTACATCCGTGCCACTAGGAAGTATCTTCAGAGCCTGTCCTACATGTCTAGCATTCCGTGGTTTGCCCAATACTCGAGCTATTTGGCCATAGGACATGACTTTCCCGCTGGGGATATCTCTTGTGACTTGATAGACCTGCTGAGCAAATGACAGACTCTCTCCATCATTCATTACTGCCGTGCGTGAGTTGTGATGTGGGGTGAAGGGATGTGTTGATTTCGATTGGATCGTCAGAGATGACAAGCCTAGCAATATGTGATTATGGATTCCAGCAATGTTGTGCGCAAGGGAGGATTGTTATTTGAGATGGGGCTGGCGAGGTCGCTTCATCCGGTCAATGATAGATGCACAGTGAATCGATATTACAACTGAAAATGTCTCTTAAAGTCCTCTTCCCTTCTTCCCTTACTCTGATGCTCGTAGATCGGAGAGACGGAGATTGAGATAAGCCTCATGTGATCTCCAGGCAAATAGCTATGAGGGTAGGTGTTCTGTATGTGGGGAATACTGTGGATGGCGGAATTGATTTTCGATCATTATTCGAGTGGGTTTGAGAAAGGCAAAGAGTATGAATGGACAATTTGGGACACGGTATATATTTACTGTATGCCATGGCCACATCGTCGTGTATTTCCAATGCATGGCCCCATGGCAAGCAGACGGGAAGTCAGTTAGCAAGAACCTGACACTCATTGAATGTACTACTCTGTGATGTTTATTGATTATTCAAAGAGAGTCGCAGTTTGATATTTCAGAGAGTAAAGAAGTAGAGCGTTTACAATTATCAGCGATGAGCTCATTGAAATAATTCAGAAGTCTGGTCCAGTTGAAATGTGCAATGAGGTTGCAAAATATTCTTTTGATAAAAGTTGAGCTGAATCTCACAGCGCATATCACAGCCTATCCCGTAATCTTCAACAATCAAATTGCTCTCAACAGTCAAATTGCTCTTCAAAGAGTGTCAAGTAATCTCTCACGGTTGTCACATACCTCCATAAACGGCGGGTATCAGATGCATGTATTCCCTCTTATTCATCATCACGCTACACAGACCATCAGCTAGCTATAGTTGTAATACCTTTGAATCCCCTTCAGAGCAACAGAAGCAGCTTTCCTCTCAGCGACCCGTTTGCTTCTGCCCGTCCCTTTGCCGATTACAATGCCCTTGAGCTCAATAATTGCTTCAAACACCGGAATCATGTTATCGCTCATTTTCACCAGATGTTTGTATGATGGTCTCCCCACTGACCTCCGTTCGCACTCCAACATCAAAAGCTGTTTGGCTTGATTCGACACTTCCTCATCGGGTATATCTAGTTCAGAGGTCTCTTTGAAAAGCTGAACAAATCTGTCGTCAGGCGGGTCTTCTAGGGAATTCAGCAGTGCCGCATTTTTTGTGGGTGTCGTGTCAGCATTAGGGGATGCGGTTTCTTTCATCCTGGGAACGGATTCCACTGGTTTTGAGTTGATGAGCGGCTCCTCTGAGGACGATCTCTCTCTTTTCACCATAGTCTCACTTCGGGGCTTTTCTCGGCGCACTGAGGCAAACTTTTCAATCACTTCTTCATTGTTCAGGGCGTCCATGGCTGCTCTGGTTTTCGCATCCTTCTCGCTTTTCCCGTATCCCTTCCCAATAACGTTTCCATCCACTCTCGCATGCACGATAAACTGCTGTTGGTTACCATCTCCGGTCTGGACCCGCACATACTCGATCGGGCTTTGAGCAGACCCCACTCTGGAGTAGAGGATGTTTTTTGCATTCTCGTTCAGATGTTGGAGTCTCATTTCCCTCTCGGCTGAATCCAGGATTGGTTTGATCAGCGCCATCACCCACTTGGTTACCACTTCTCTGCCGTTTGTGGAGTCCAAAACAACAGCTGCTATGTATGCTTCCATAACGTCAGCGAATATTTTGCCCTTGCCGGCAGTGATATCCTTAAGAATTTTGGCGTTTCTGTCGTTTTTGTTGCTCTTCTCGGCCTCTTCTTCCATAATCGCTCGCTTGGTTCCGTCATCTATCATCAACTTGTCTGGGAAGCCGTAGTGTTCAGCCCACTTCCGTAGAGTGTCATTACAGACACATTTGGATCGAATTTTGGTGAGGAAACCTTCATCGGCAGCAGGGAACCGTTCGTACAGGGCTTCAGTAACGATGGATCCCAGTATGGAGTCTCCCAGAAACTCCAAACGCTCGTTCGAGTTGCTCAGCTTCTCTGCATCAGAGAGATAGTCCTTGTCATTGAGCCGCGATTTGTGCGTAAACACTTTTACTGAGAGTGCCGGGTCGCGTAGTGGTGGCAATACCGGCAGTTTGTTATTTCCTGGCTCGTATTCCTTTGCTTCTTTGTTCACTTTGATGATGCTATGAGACTGGTCGGCAAATCCTCCCGCGACGCCCTTCAGGGGGATGGAAAGCGCTAGATCG
The DNA here is from genome assembly GCA_030561065.1 of Sporopachydermia cereana. Classification (NCBI taxonomy): domain Eukaryota; kingdom Fungi; phylum Ascomycota; class Sporopachydermiomycetes; order Sporopachydermiales; family Sporopachydermiaceae; genus Sporopachydermia; species Sporopachydermia cereana. Next base: position 4,343 of record JAKTWI010000706.1, on the reverse strand, counting down.
TCGCGATCGAGTTTGGCAAACTGTAGGATATCGTCAAACAGTGTCAGCTTACCCTCCTGATATGCCGCTTTCAGATGGACTGCCAGCTTGATTTTCCTCCTTGTGAGTAGATGTCTGACCTGTAGGGTGTCGTCAGAGTCTGAACTGAGAAGATGGTCGTTCACCTCTTTGGACGGCGCCAGCTTGAGCAGATTCTCAATGGCTCCAATCAGTTGGGAAGAGTAGTACTCCACAGACTCCAATGCCGACACGGTCAGGTTTTTGTTTTTGCCATTATTTGACACAGGTTTTAGATCTGTGTGGTGGGGTTCTGAGGAGTCAAATGCAGCGTTATGTTGGAGCCGCGCTCGTTTAATGTTCTCCTTGTTGTTGCTTCTTTCATCTTCGGTTTTCTCTTCAGACCCCTTTTTCCGCTTCAAGTCTTCCTTTGAGGGGGCCTTCCGGGGCACCATTATCTTCTCAGGAGACATTGGTATCATTGGGTGAGATGTTCTGTGTAGTATGCGGCAATATTGAGTCCGAGTTGTGATGTTTGATCATGTGTGGTGAGACTGCCGTGAAAGGTGAAACGCGGCCTGGAAATGGGGTGAATGTTCATATCATCACGGCGCTTCACTGATTTGACACTCTGTGGGCGCCCAAAAGGAGTATGTTGATATCTGTAAGCCGCTCGCAGTTCTCTTGTCAAATGGAAGATTTGTGTTGTCACCCCATTTGTTAATTGTCCTCCCTTTTGCCATGGTTTTGATTTCCCATGGCGCACAGTAAATGAAAAAGGGAAGATTTGGCATTTAACATGGGCCGTGCGGGAGGAGACCTGATGTCAGGAGGAATGTTTTTGATAACGTAATCGGTAATAGGAAGGGAGGCGGGAGTCTGTTTATCGACTACCGAAAAGAGAAGTATTCAATATCTCCGAGTTGGTCGACGTACATGCGGCCGCAGATGCATGCAGATGTTGAGAGAACAGAGTCGTGACTGATGGGTGATCAGACAAAGTGACGCTGTGATTGCCTGACCAAACAGATGTCAACATGCTCCTCAGATCTGTATCTCTATCCATCTCACAGTTTTGGCGTGTAATATTGAATGCTCAGACGGCAAAGGGCGCAGGTCAGCTTGCCATCTTGAAGACTCTCCACGCTAGTGTTGTGATGCTATCAGTGACTGGTACCAATCCGCGAACAGTGAGTTTTCTGCAAAGTAGCATGGCTTATATACTCACTAGGTTGAGCTGCAATCTTTCTTTCTTAATTATTCTGGAAAGAAATCTGAAGAACACTCTCCAATCTTCTCTATACTCAGTTGATATTACACTGACACATCTCTCCAGAACGCAGAAGCTCGCAAACCAGCTGCACAATGCCAATTCGGGAAGTAATGTCACATGAATGAACGCCCAAAACGGAATACCAGCTGGATTAGGCCAATGATGTAAATAGATGGGGGTTTCTCCTGTCTGATTCCCTCATGTTGTTCGCGAGTGAAGACAGTTGAAGGACTGTTGATTTGATGTAGAAATATCTTTTGATAAGATATCGAGTTTTTATTCACTGTCTGCTTTACTAGTTGCTTATTTGACCAAAATATTCACTGCCTAGTTCGATCTCTGTTAGAAGGGCCCCGCGTTCAGCCTTACTATATCACGGTTCTTCCTGTTGAGTATCCGCTTGTTTCTCAGATACACACTGGAAGTATCGTATAAACATTATTACTACTCAGCGTTGTGTTGTTGTATTCTATTGTTTGCATTTGACTCTACAGACTCTTCAAGCAAGAGTAAGTACGTGGGCTTTCGCGGGGAGATGGAATACTGGCAATAGTGAGCTTCTATCGAAGTCAATCTAGACACTTACTAACTGACAGCTCTATCCGTCAGACGGGACATAACCCTACGTGTCTAAAGCGTTCAGATTTTTATCGACCACAAGCAGAGCAAGCCATAAGATGGATGCCCAAAACGCCAATCCTGCTATGGTTAACAGTACCAAGTTATCAGGGGCTGCCGCTCCCACCACAGACAGTCACTCAGTCACCAAACGTTTACAAAGCGAATTATTACAGTTGATGGTACGTGGAATGTTGATCAATCATATGCCTGGTCACGAAAGCCGCTAACATCTTGCTAGATGTCTAATACACCTGGTATCAGCGCCTTCCCCGAATCGGATGCTGATATGCTTCAGTGGGCAGGTACCCTTACAGGACCTGAGGGTACCTATTACGAAGGACTCACCTTCAAAATCTCACTCACCTTTCCACAGAACTATCCTTACGCAGCCCCCACCATCAAGTTTGTTTCACCCATGTATCACCCCAATGTCGACATGGCTGGGAACATTTGTCTCGACATTCTGAAAGAGAAGTGGTCAGCCATTTACAATGTCCAGACTATTCTTCTCTCACTACAATCTCTTTTGAATGAACCAAACAACAGCAGCCCTCTTAATGCACAGTATGTATTATAGATACTGATTTGATTCGACCCGCGACCCGACACACATTACTAACGTTAATCCAGAGCCGCGCAACTCTGGGATGAGAATCCCACAGAGTACAAACGACTACTTATGCAGCGATACCAAGAAATATAATATCATATAGTTTGTTTTAATCTGAACTGATCTTACAGTGACTGTATCAAAAAAGATGTGTCTCACATTTCATGCTGCTTGTTGCAGTTGCAGCAACCTTCACGTCTCCTTCCGTCAACATTTACAATCCCTTGACAAGGCACGTGAAATGTTCACGTGCAATCCTTAAGGGTTTGGGACACTCTTTCCAAATTGGTCCTAATAATAATTTTGAGATTAACTTGTGTAGTTTTCACATTAGAGTGCTTCAGCAACAACAGACGCAACTGACCGAATGTCAGACTCCGTAGGCCCATACTGGAGACATGCTGTAGGCCTGGTGTATACTTACTATGAGAGGCTTTATGATATACGTTTATAACCATCTATTTCTCATTTGATTGTCGACGGGTTTTGGTGAAAGGCGGCAGCATAGTTGTTCTAATCAGCAAGGATCTGGACACTGATACATAACATTCAAAATGCCTACCAGATTGACAAAGACAAGAAAGCACCGTGGCCACGTTACGGGTATGTGACAAAATTCAGAGAGCGAGATGTTAGATAGAGAAGCAACCGATCGAATGTGAAGCAGCTATGATTTTCTCGGACAGTTGGCGAAGTCTTTTGCGACCACACAGTAATCAACGGAATGCTTGCTGCGGGCTATGTGCGACATCAATTGTTTGCAGCATGTCTCAACATTATGGAAGCTTTCAACATTAGCTCAAAATTGCTATCGCAATATCGTTTTGATTCGACCACCTACAGACCGGAAAGTTGAGGTGACATTGGTTGTGAATCTTGCTTGTCGTCGCTGCTCCTTGTTCTGTCAGAACTATCCCCATATGCGGAAGTACTAACAATTCTATAGCCGGTTACGGTCGTATCGGAAAGCACAGAAAGTCTCCTGGTGGTAGAGGTATGGCTGGTGGTCAACACCACCACAGAACCAACTTGGATAAGTACCATCCCGGTTACTTCGGTAAGGTTGGTATGAGATACTTCCACAAACAACAGGCTCACTTCTGGAAGCCCATCATCAACCTCGACAAGCTGTGGACTTTGATCCCTGCCGAATCCAGAGAAAAATATCTGTCCTCTGCCTCCACTGATGCTGCCCCTGTCATTGACACTCTGGCTGCTGGTTATGGTAAGGTTCTGGGCAAGGGAAGACTTCCTAATGTTCCTGTCATTGTTAAGGCCAGATTTGTCTCCAAGTTGGCTGAAGAGAAGATCAAGGCTGCCGGTGGTGCGATTGAGCTGGTCGCCTAAACTAATCACCAAAATATATAGCTTGCTTGTGTATTCTACTAATGGCAAGTGCGTGTCTCTGAGGTGCTGAACGAATGTGATATGTGCATATGGTCATTATGTGCTATGATTTGTTGTTGAGATGATTGTAAGCTTGCATTCACATGCTTTTCACGGACTACTGCGGGAAGCTGAACTAAGACATTCAATCAAGCTGGATGCTCGAACCAAAACGTTGACACTATCGAGACTCCCTGGACTGAGCTGATTCTGTGGGAATTGTAGATCTAATATTGTAATCACTCTTTTTGGTCGACCTTTCTATAGGCACTGGAACTTCCTTATCTGAAGAACGTGTGCGACACCTGCAGCCCCACAGTACCAATAATGTTTTCGATTCTGAGAAACTCCTATAACAAGTTCTTGTTCCAGTTGACCAACTGCAATTTCGAATTTTCAATCTATCGCTGACTATGTGCAGTGCATATGCAGTGGGCGAGTTCTACCTTAAACCTT
>JAKTWI010000704.1:0-10997 GCA_030561065.1 Sporopachydermia cereana | reverse complement strand
CTAACAAAACTCATAAATTTGAATGGATGTCCGAGTTGGCAAAATAGCAAAGACCGAAAAACCTGCCTTTGTATGTACATGTGCTGTTAAACTTGCAGCTACCTACATTGAATTACATAACTTTGGAGTACATGTGTTATAGTAGTTGTTGTCGAAAATGCCATTTATGTCAAAGAATGTTTTTGTCATTCATGTTGTTGCTCAAGCACTTTAATCCACAACCCTGATATTTTACATAGTTGGTGCTTCTTATATCAATTCACCCCTACACATTGTTGTAGTATACTTTTACATGACAGGTTTGTATATGCATGGTGTGCATGTAGCCACATGCCGTTACATCCCCTGTCGAGTCTTTACACAACGTGCTGAATCAACATAGTCATGAGCAAGTGGCTAGACTGCTCTCGTTTGAGGTTCCTACCCTACTTGGTGGGGTAACAGCTGTCCATTTTACTGTTCATCAATGTAAATGATATTCGCATATCAGGGTCAAACCTCTACTCCGATTATTTATCATCATCAAGTTGATTCGTCCGTAAGCTCTATATGATGGAGATAATGGAGACAATTCAAGCATTGAAATGTCCTATTCAAACTGAGCTAACGGGTATGCCTTAGTGTCTAAGCAGAAAATCTGATACCCTCAAGATCTTAGCTACCTCATACCTTACGCTAGCTAGTCTAACACGGAGAGAACTTGAATTATAATCCTGCAAGATTGCTTTTTATTGTTGAAGTTGGCCAAAATTTGAGTTGATATTCACAGTAGAAAGATACTAATGAACCCGCACAATAGTATTAGAGCTATCCAAAGTTCGGTAGAAGCGTTTACAGAAGCGAGCTGAAAGAAAGTGGCCAGCTATAAGACTTGCTAATTGCTTTCAGGGTGAAAAGCAATGGAAGATCAATTTTTTAGCTCAATCGTTATCTCCTTTTAACCAATTTACGACAGCACTTGTTTGGTTAGGTGAGCGATGTGTGAATCGAGGGCTTTCACCGTCCCAAAGACTGCTCGATCAAAACTTCAAATTACTCTAGCTATTGAGGTTTGAGCTACTTGAGGCTGCTGAATGAAGTGGGCATTAGGGTAGCTTAGATGTTATGTCCAGAATTGACGTGTGTTTTAGTTTGTGTTGGAGTTAGAGAGTATTTTCTGGTCAAGCAGTGGTAAATAACTATATGGAATCACCTGAGAGCAGCGGGCCTTATGTGAACCACCACGCAGCTTTTGATCAATTCACGTTTCGCTTGAAGAGGGGGAATACTATATTGAGTTACCCAAACTGTAAGATCAAGGTTGGAGATTGATTTTGAAGGTGACTGAACGACAGACTTCCATCTGGAACGCGCCGTAAAGACCTCTGTCACTGCTTTCGTAACTCATTTCATTCCTCTTCCTTCAGTCATCCACGAAGCCGAAGGAGCCAAAAGCTTATTGAGCGACACTTTGAGACAGTTCAAGGTCATCTCAGGCCAATTCTTGAAGGCCACCGAGTCACCATTCTCCTCTAGTCGACGAATGAGATAGTGCCTGGTCTCCTCGACAGGTCCCCATGGCACATATTTGATGACATGGTGATCACCCTTGCTGCTTATCTCAATGCCTTTGCCATCATGCATACCCAATAGCTGCGCAAACACAACATTACTGCGTCCAGGAGACATGTCGCTGGCGGATATCGCTTTTTTCAACTCAAGCAGATCAAGCGCCCTGTCAATTGATCGATCGTTGTGACCTGCAATTACCAAATGGCCTACTCTTCTGTTGAAGACATAGTTGATGCATCTTTGGACACCCTCGTCATAATTCGCGTCCGTTTCTTCCTTCGTCCCGAATATGTATTGGTGCCTCTTCTCCTCCGAGTGAAGGTAAGCCCCACGAACAAGCTTGTAGCCAACATGAAACTCACCTTTAGAGGCTTCCAAGACGTCGTTCTCCAATCTCTCAAGTGAGTCCCTCAGATACAGTTGAATCGTTCCAATCACATTGATCTTATGAGGGCCATCTGTGTTGAACCTCCTCATCATTTCCATCTGAGCAGCGTATACACCATCCTGAAGCTCTCTTTTTTCAGCGTCGAAGCAAACTATCACTCTCTGCGCATTTGCTGGAAGTGAATTGTTGATCTCTCGCGCTTTGCTGCATATCTGCGAGCAGACCTCCAGATACTGATGCCATCCTTCTCGAAAGTCTGCTTGATCATAGTTCTTTAAGATCTCGTACGAGCCCTGCATCAATCCTGTGGGTTTCAGGGCCACATAGCCAGGTGCTATGTCATTGACATCATGAGCCAGATTGTGTTTGAGACTTATTGACTCAAGTGACTCGCAAATAGTCTGTGCTGCGTTCAACAGCCTCTCTTCACTAGGGTGCTCGCTCTTAGTGTCGGGATGCTCGACAGTGTACGAAATCATCATGTTGGTGAATCCCAGGTTGAAGAGCTGCTCACCTCGCTCCAGCACCTCCCCGGGATTCTCGCCACCGCAATATATGGGGTACACAAACGCTTTAATGGCCCACAGAGGTAAGTATCTCATGGCACTGACAGCAATTGCAAGTGTCGCCTTTGAGCTCAAAAACACATTCATCATCGAAACTAGCAACAGATGTTTGATGGGATATTTGTAGAGATAGTGATAATCGTCCTTGACATTGAGAAAGGGCTTATCGGGTTTGATGCCTCCACTTGGGAGCAGCGGCTTGAGCTTTGAGGAGGCTGACAGATTCCCGCTGAGGGATGCATTACAGTGCCGTGTAGATCTTGCACTCTGCCTTCCAAAAGTCTGGTAGTTCCTTGAAAGGATATGCGGTCCTGATAGACACCTCGCATTGAGTGCTCTGAGTCGGAGAATTGGGGTGTGTCCCTGCCATGTTGCGATCATGTTGCTTGCGAGTGTCCCCCTGAAATTTACTGGTTCCCAAATCATACGCCTTTTCAGGGAAGAAGAGCTTTGCTATTCCTGGTTGAAAACTGAAGGAAACGAATGTCAGATTGTTTGCACAATCGTAAGGGCATTGGCTTTTATAACTTGAAGTTCCACATCCTCTCCCAAATTTAAGTTTGACCTTGTGTACTTTGGGTTTTGATAGTAAACTGTATGGAGCAGTGACTCATGAGTCAGATCTTTCTCTCGTCAACTGCGAGAGCAAATTCAATCTTAGCGGACCACACATTTATGTTGTTTTAGTCCTATTAATGGATGTTTAGAGCTCAAGACAGCACTGGTGGCAACTAAGTCGCCACTATTGCTCATTCATATTCTCTTGATCTCATGAGAAGTCTGCCAGTTAAGGTTGAATGTGTCCTCCACAAGACCAAATTAACTCTAATCAACTAAGTGTGATGAAGAATTGACCTCTAAAGGCAATCCACAACTTGGAGTGATTGAAAAAGCTCTAGTTGAACTGTGTAGCAATCATGAAGAAGTGATATGACTGATTAAAACATCAGATATGTTAGCATTCCTTCTCTCTGCTTATTCGCTTATTGGTCATTGAGAGAAGATCACAGCAGCTTTGCTTACCATTGATTCACGGGATTGATTCACAAGCACCCCGCAATACTAGAAGGGTGCTGACTTAGAACCAACCCGCAGGACATTCAGTTTAAGGTTTAACCTTATTGAGGTTTTTCCGCTAAGCGAAAGTGAGTGCGATGAGATGGACCATGAAAACAGTGACATGATAGATAAGGGAATGGTGCAAATTGAAGTGAACTCTTCGAAACCTGAAGAAGACGCAAGGAATCTCAAATAACTATTGGTGGCTTTGAGATTTGACTCTTCGGATTTACTCACCGGTCTAACCTTACCTGTAATGTGACCCACTTCGAGATATTCACCTTGCCATACCGTTGTTTCTGAACCTCATATGTCTTGCTTTCGGCGAATCATCATCAAAAGAAGAGGCTATGAGCCATGCCATCTATTCGGCCTGCTATTAAGGGAATCTAAAGGTTCACTCAATGGTCCTCTCAGGTTTTCTGCCATCAATGCCCGAGGTTCCAAGGTCGAGTAGAAGTTTCAACCTCTCAACCAAAGCTCTCTCAATGTGGCTTGAACTGCTCTACCTCTCGAGCGCAGGAATCACTCAACTCTTTCGTGTCAAAAGTGCTAAGAGTTTCAACAAAGTCTCAGCAGAGTCTTAGGCCTTCATACCTTGAAACCCGAGAATTTGAGAATTCTGCTTTACCAGGCGTCTTGCTACAACTTGCTTGATCAGATGGTGCACAATAATGTGCTCATTAATCTATGTACATTCAACGGGAAACTAACACCTCCTATAATCTGACTCAACTCCTCTTCACGTCGGTCACTCAGTTGAGTCTCATGTATAGATGCCAGTACGTGAACTCTGCGAAAGTGTCAACTCATAAAAGCATCCTTGATCATTTATTGGAATCTGATTTCGTTTCGGCATCCTGCGGAACACCTCCTTTCTCAAAAGGTGCATCTTTTTCTGCTTCGTCAAGCATTTTTATTATCCCCTTCTTTGCCAAAGCAGCCTGGTGATAACTAGAGCGTTAGAACAGAGCACTACACCCTGCAGCTTCAGCAGACCACACACCATAGCCTTCGCACTATAGGTCAACACATACCTTGAAGCACTCCTGGTAGGTATTCCACTCCGATTCGCATTCATTTTCAAGCTGTCTATTAGTACTCTTGTCCTAGAAAAGCTTGGGGCATTTTGTCAGACTTACGCCTGCGGCTTTCAGAAACTCTGTGTAGGATGTCGTTAGTTACCACTTGCTCACACTGGTCAAACAACTGCAACATATCATTTCCATCAGAGCTTCAGATCACTCACTTTCAGTATACCAATGGTTGAAACAATCATCATAAGCCTTCTTGGCCTCGGTACACTCTGGTGCCAAACTGGACGACATTGAGTTACCCATATGGTGTCACCTGGTATAATGATGTCACGAGACGACGGATATTCTCGGTAGATCCCAATCAAGCGTTTGACTGTAGTTCTGCGGTCCCTCAAAGAAGTAAAGCAGAGTTTTTTTATTGTGACGATTGGCCTACGATGTTGAACAGTTTTCTGTGAACAGTTTGTCGACCATCAAATTGGAAGAACGAAATAATGTAGACCCAAAAAGTGATTTTTGATTACGTCATCCAAATATTCCGACGTCAGTCGCGACGCGTGAAACGGTGGCATTGAGGAGTCAGCGAGGGTACTTTCATGTCGAGAAGAGACATCTCTTTGAAGTCAGGGGTTATGTACGAAGAATCATGTCCGTTGACAGTAAGAGTGCTCTGAAAAGTGGAGGTGAAATCATCAGTGATCAGGACATCAGTCTCACCCTTCTACCTTAGACGCAAAATGATTGAAAATAGCATCATTGTTCCTGCATACCATGAGAAGCTGAACATTCGGCCATTGACGACTCGTCTGTTTGCAGCTTTGGGGAACGAGGGCACCAAAAACACAGAACTGATTTTTGTCGATGATAACTCAAACGATGGATCAGTTGAAGAAGTGGAGAAGCTGCAAAAGGAAGGATACAATGTGAAGATTTTGGTTCGTGTCAAGGAGCGGGGCTTGAGCTCTGCGGTTCTTCATGGATTCCGCAATGCCAAGGGCGAATATCTAGTCTGTATGGATGCCGATCTGCAGCATCCTCCTGAAAGTGTGCCTGCAATGCTGAAAGCGCTCAGATCTCATCCCTTTGCTCTTGGTACCCGTTACGCCCCTGGGGTGGAAATGGATAAGGATTGGCCCCTTTACCGTCGGGTCATCTCGTCAGGTGCTAGACTGCTGGCCAAACCTTTGACATCAGCGTCAGATCCCATGAGCGGTTTTTTTGGTTTGCAGAAGAAGTACCTGGCTCAGGCTTCAGATATCAATGCTCAAGGATTCAAAATTGCCCTTGATCTGCTTGTCAAGCTGCCTCTTCCCAAAGACAATGCTATTGGAGAGGTGCCTTTTTCGTTTGGAGTGAGAACAGAGGGAGAATCGAAGCTGTCAGGAAAGGTCATGCTTCAGTATCTGGAACAGCTGAAGGAGCTCTACATATTCAAGTTCGGCATTGTTCCCATTGCCTTAGTCTTCATGGCACTTATTCTTATTTTCAGTTTCATCATTGCTGCTTATATTTAAATGGAAACAACTTTTCACAAAGCAAGAGTGAATTTGGGGATCTTCAGCGCATGATTTACGATAATATATAGTCATAACGATAGTGTTTCCAATGTTTTTAAGATTTAAGCTGCTTGGCCTCCACACAGATTCTATAGAAATTTTGCCGTCAAATGCCCCAACTTTGTGCTGGCTTTCCAGTTGTCACTTGAAAAGCCAGAAATACTCTGATACTACAGTACTTTTTTTTCCAGATCTGCTTGCGATCCATCGAAGATCGTCACTAAGTTGTCTCCCGCTGGCCCTCAACCATCTGTCTCATAAGGGGTCCATGGACATCTTCAGGTACCAGATCTCAGGTATTAGGATCAAGCTAGAAATTTGAGATTCAGAAAACGTATCTAATTGATAGAATGCTTGAAGAAAATATTAGCCAACTACGGTTTATAGAATTTCCCATACACAGCTGCTGATAGTGGAAACAAAGACACTCTACACACAAAGTCAACTCAGATCGTCTACTTGACCTCGCAAACAAAAACAATGGAAGTGAAGCATGAAGCGAAAGATGCAGTTTTGCGAAGATTGACCACCCCCGTTAGATTTGTCGCTGCGAAGACCCCAGAAAGGGAGAACATACACCCTTCGTCGTACATTATCATTACGCCCAATGATGGAGAAAGCTCCTCCCCATCTAAAAGACCAGACGTCAAAAGCACGGAGAAAGCCGCAGACGTGCCCGCGGCTTCTGCACCAGTGATTCAAAAGCCGGTCAATCTACAAGATGTAATCAGTGCTTACAGTAACGTTGACAAGAAGGTCAAAGGGAAAAGGAAAAGGAAGGAACGGAGCCAGGTTGATTCTACAACTGGAGGGGATGGTTCAGAGAATATTGGCTCGACTTCTTCTTGAGCTGCCGTCTATCTGCATTGTGATACGGAGAGCAGGCTGTGCTCTACTGTCCCAATAATCTTTGATGAAAATCTCTCTCCGCCGGATTTACTCCTTTGAGTGATAGTCTTCATATGTGACCTAGTTTCGGGCGAGCTCCTGCAGGAACTTCGCTACCTGGGGATCGAGCTGTGGGACCCCTTCGGGTGTCTTCAGCTCAGATGATTTGTTGTTCGACTGGTTGGAGGGATTATCGCTCTGCTTGCTCTCAAGGTCGGTTGTCTTCTCTGAGGGTTGTTCATTCGCCGCAGTAAACTCCGGAACATACTCCTCCTCACTCTCCACCTGCTCAGTGCTTTTCTCAGGTTCAGCTTGCTGGGGCACATTTTGAGGTGCATTGCTGGAAGGATTTTGCTCGATCCTTATTTTCTTGGCCACATGGTTCGATTCACTATCTGAGTCCTCGTCGTCCGAACCTGGTGCGTATGTCGGAACAACTTCGTCCTCCTCGCTTTCTTCTTGCTGTTCATATGTATAAGATGGTTGCTGGACAACGACGTCTCCAGAGGGTGGCACCCCCTTGTCTGGTTGAAGTGGCAGTGTACTGAGATTCGGCCCCGCAACAGAACTCGGCTGCTTCTGAGCCTCGGCTTCCTCTTCGTTGATCATTTCTTTCAGATCTTGGCATATCTCCTCGTTTTCAGCCTGTGTTTCGTTAAGGACAACCGCAAACTTGTTAGAATCCGATTCCAACTCCTTTAGGTCCCGCTTGACTTGATCTGTCAGTTTGCTCAGCTCGTCCAAAGCCACTTTATGTCTGTTGATTAACCTATTCAGCATTTCACGTGGCGTGTCGATCAGAATCTGCATATTCTCCAGTAGCTTTAGGTACTCTCTCGGGCCGGGGATCGCCTTTTCGTTCGCCTTATTGATTCTTGCCTTTTCATCACGTAGCTTTTGAATACTGGACTCTAGAGATTTGTCCAAAGTGTCGATTTCTTTGAAGACATTGAGAACGTCTTTTATCATTGGCGGGATACTTGTATTTACAGTGTCTGCTGTGCTTGCAGTGATTGTGCTGGTGTCCTTTTGTAGTCCATCTGGTACTCTTAGTTAGTCATAAAGCTTCGTCCAAAATTTCTCTCTTTCTCGTAGCAACCAATCTCAACTTACTTTTGATAGATGATGAGATAGCCTCGAGGATTTGAGGAGGCACAACCTGCCGTTGCTTCCACACATCTATCACGCGGTTTATTCTGGGCCTTTTTTCCTTGGGCGCCCTGAGAAAAGACCATGAGACTGTCGACGGCAGTACCTTTATGAGGGCATCCGCCAGTTCATTCTTCTTTCGAACTTTACACTGCTGTAGGATCTCATTCGCCAGGTAAACCAGTGCCAGCTGCTTATCCGAGGACGCCTGGAGCACAAAAGAGCTCCAGCACTGGGCAATTCTCTCCGAGTGTCGATGGTTGAACAAAACCCAGCCCCCAATCCTGACAATTGAGTCCTGTGTTTCGTCTAGCCCATTTAGCTTTTCAATGAAATTTGATTCTTTAAACGACATGGTGCCGGCTTCAGTCGTAAAAGCACAGCCAGGCGATGCAAAATACTTCTGTCTTATTCTTCAGAGGATAATGCGTCTATTGTTGTACTCTCACTCCGATATTAACACACTGGGCGGTTCTCGACCCTTCGCAGCATCAGCTCAATTTTGTCTATCTATGCATTCGATCAAGCAACCATTCCTCAGCAAGGTTTCAGATTCCCCTCATGCCTTCCTTCAGTTGACACACTCAGAAACAAAATCAAAAAATTCAAGCCTAGCCTGTCAGCCATCTAACCCACCGTTGATGCCAGTTTCTACTAGTATGCTTGCCTCAACCTCTGACTCTTCAAAGTATCCCTCTTGACCACTTTTTCTCCTCATATTCTCCAACATCAACCTCAAGTCTCCTTCTTTAAGTTTCCTAGTTGAGTTCGGCCGACTGACTTGACTCTTGTCTCATTTCAGGGGTGTAGCAGACAATTTGGTGTATGGGTGGCCTTTCCTTGAGGAACCTCACGTCTCCTTTTCAAGGGAGTCCGCAGGTTGGAAGCAAGAGGATCGGAAGGGATAGATGATCGTTTAGGTGACGGGAATGATAATAAGTGAAAAGAAGAGGATGCTGCTACCTGTAATGTCCATCAATTGTTAGACATTCGGCGATTTTGGTCAGTGCAAAAGTCACGCCGATTGACGCAGTTGTGTTGGGTGATATAGAGGTAGATTGTTCGGTTCATCTATCCGAGGAGTCGAGTGATAAGATTGACATATCTGTTGCATAATATACCATTGCAAAATGGCTGACAAGTTTCCCTCCCTGGAGGAGCTCGACGATGAGTTTTCCGAGCCTCAGTCTGCTCCTGCGGTTGAGGATTCAATTGTAGAAGATGGTGATTTTCTGAAGAGAGAGAAGGAGCTGTTGGGAGACGAGGCAAACCAGTTTGCAACTGAAGCTGATGACACAGTAGCTCCGGAAAAGGACGACGAGATCTCCAAATTCGAAAGTGCATTCCCTGATGTATCCACAGATGTGAGTAATTCCAGCTGACTTTTGGCTGCATTGGAAACAGTGGTAGATGTTACACTCAAATTGACTGGATTATTAACATACCCGTGGTAACAGACCCCTGTGGTGGACTCCGAGCCCCAGAACCCAGTCCAAGCTACCTTAGCTGATGAGCCGCAGGAAACTAATCGTGAGAAACCGCTGGACCTGAATGAGTCCCAGGCTATTATGTAAGTAGTGTAATGTGCGTTCGAAGTGATGAATTCAGTGACTAACCAGCTCTAATCAGTGAATGGAGGGAAAGAAGGAAGCTGGAGATTCAAAAGAGAGATGAGGTGTCGGCCGCAAAGAAGGCTGAGATTCGAGAAGCTGCCAAGGCTGCCCTGGATGACTTCTATGATAACTACAACACCAAAAGAGAGGAGGCCATAGAACAAACAAGAGAGGAAGAACGCGCTTTCTTGGAGGAGAGAGACAACTTCTTCAACGGGGACGATACCACCTGGGACCGGGTTCTGAAGTTGGTTGATGCCACTGAGGCCAGTGCGAAAAGCGGGACTCGCGACAAGTCCAGATTCAGGGAAGTGTTGCTGTCGTTGAAGGGCAAGGCTGATGTCCCAGGTGCTGCGGGTTATTGATCACATAATGCATCTAGGAGGGTACTCGTTGCATTTGTTCTTGAGACAATGGAACACGAGCTTTGACTGTCAGCTGAAATCTATAGTTTATCTTTCCGATCTGTAAGATTCTTTTGATGGCATGTGATGAACGATATTCAGGTGTCAACGGTAAGTAGTGACCTATATTCTACGAAACGCCTCTATTGGAATTAACCTAGATAGTTCCTTATTCCTCCCATTTGCTGCCAGTGAGCAGCTCGTAGGCCTCGACGTATTTCGCTTTGGTCCGCTCCACAATATCCTGGGGCATAGCAACACCGTCAACACCCTTGAGATTGTTGGCGGTCAACCAGTCGCGCAGGAATTGCTTGTCATAAGAGTCTTGTGCTTCGCCGACCTTATAGGTAGCAAGGCTCCAAAACCTTGAAGAGTCGGGCGTCAGGACCTCATCAACTAAGACAATATTGTTATCCTCATCGAGACCAAACTCAAACTTGGTATCAGCAATGATTATCCCCTTGGTGAGAGCATAATCTCGTGCCTTAGTATAGAGCTCCAGAGCGAGTTTCTCGACTCGCTCAGCCAATTCCTTGTCACCGCCTAGAATCTCAATGGCCTTATCTGGGTGGATATTCTCATCATGATCTCCAATCTCAGCCTTGGTGCTCGGTGTGTACAGAGGTTTGGGAAGTGCCTGGGACTCCTGCAGGTCTTCGTCGATCTTGATTCCGTGGATGGTCTTCGTCTTCTTGTATTCGCTCCACGCTGAGCCAGTAATATAGCCTCTGACTATAACCTCAAGAGGGATCAGCTTGTACTTGTTCACCAATAGGGATCTGCCCT
>JAKTWI010000703.1:0-10970 GCA_030561065.1 Sporopachydermia cereana | reverse complement strand
GCCAAACCTAAACCCAAGAAAAATCCCGTGTCCACCACCGAGCTGACCAAATCCCTCGGCTTCCAAACCTTCAAACGCGACAACCGCCAGCCATGGACTCCCGAAGAAGACCAGAAACTGAAACAATTGGTAGAACAGTTCGCCATCTCGAACCCAAACAACCCGGAAACTTACCACATTGCCGACGACGGAGCCTCGCTCTCCACCCGAACTAAAGCCCGGCAATGGGACAAAATAGCCGCCTTCTTTGCCGACCGCAAGCCGAAAGACTGCCGCAAACGCTGGGTCAACTCCCTGGACCCGAGCCTCCGGAAGGGGAAATGGACAAAAGAGGAAGACGAGGCTTTGCTCCGCGCCTATGCCGCAATTGGACCCGTGTGGCACCGCATCGCCAAGGGCATCCCCGGAAGAACCGACGACCAGTGCTCCAAACGGTACTCAGAAGTGCTGGATCCGAGCAACCGGAACCGGCTGCGGCCCTGGACGGCGGAAGAGGATCTGCTGCTGGTGCGGAAGGTGAAGCAGCACGGCACGAAATGGCGGGCGATTGCGTACGAGATGGAAGGGCGGACGGGGCTCACGTGCCGCAACCGGTGGCGGCGGATTGTGGGGGATGCGGTGAAGGGGCGGATCGATCGGCAGAGTGAATTGGGCCGGGAGGTGAATGCCGCAAGGCTTAGTAGTGAGAGTAAGGAGGCGAGTCACAGGAGGGCGAAAAGGGAGGCGGAGGCCGAAGCCGAAGCCGAAGCCGAGCGGGCCGAGCGGGCCGAGCGGGCCGAGACTGGATCGGAATCGGAGGCGGAGGCGGAGGCGGATGCCGAAGCGGATGCGGATTCCGACGCCGGTGGACGTTCGGAAGCGGAGGCAGATGATGCCGAGGCGGATTCCGAGGTGGGTGTACAGGCGGATGCCCAGGCGGATGCCGAGGTCGGCCGAAAATCCTCAACGGATGCCGATGCCGATGCCGATGCCGATGCCGGCAAAACTCGGGAGGGACCGGACCGGAAGCCGAAAAGGCAGAAACTCGACGCGGATGGGAGCGGCAGTCGGAGGCCACAAACGTACCAACGGAGGGACAGCGATCCGAAAAGGAAACCAGCCGTTCCGCTACCCGTAGCGTTCCTCCCGACGGCCCAGCCACATATGGCAGCTTTCCCCGCTTTGCCTGCCCCGCATGGGCGGCCGCGCCAAGTGACTAGTTCTTTGCTGCCCCGCTCTTCCGCCCCGCTTACCCCGCATGCCCCACCTACCCCGCATACCCTACCTGCCCCACATACCCCGCATACCCCCCATGCCCCTCAGCCCCATCCCCACCAACCCCACCCCCACTCCCACCTTCGGCGGAACTCGGAAGGGTACGAACTTCCCTTTTCGATTGAATACCGATACAAATACCACACGCACGGAGACGAGAAGGTCGACTTTCCGAGTGCCGGAAGCAACACAATTGACGAATCCGCTGTGCAGCATATTATCGAGCGGGCCAAACAGTACGGCGTGAAGATTGTGATTGAAAAGCACGTGCATTACTATCGGCCCAGTAGCGGAAGTGGAACCGGAAGTGGAAATGTGAACGGAACTGCGGACGGAGTTGCGAACGGAAACGGAAACATAGCCGACGGCATTACGGGAGCAGGCGGAGACGGAATCGGAACTGTAACGGGAAACGGAAACGGAACCAGAAACGGAAGCAGCGGAAACACAATGGGGAATTTGAACACAACCGGCGGCTCTGTCGGAACCCATCCGACTCATTCCGATCCCCTCCGTTCCGGCCATTCCGGTTCCGCGATCCAAGAAGCCGCCCACTCCACAGTTCCCGAGTTTGAAATGCCGATAGAGGAAATGGAGCTGGAAATGGATTTTTTCGAGAAACTCAACATGCTTAATTCGACTGTGCCGTCCCGCGAAGCTACAACGGTTGCATCCGAGCCCGTTTCGGCCCACCATCCGCTGCATTCCGAGCCCGGAATGAGCGATTTGGACCAGTGGGACATTTATACCAATCCGGGGCTGGAGAGTCTTTACTGGCAAAGCGGAAGCGGAACCGGAAGCGGAACCGGAAGCGGAACCGGAAGCGCCGAAAGGCGGCACTCAGGCCGGCCGGAAGATGCCGGCAGCTCAACCTTCAAAATGCCGAACCACCCGTCGGGCCAGCCGCAACGGCCCGGAACCGGAACCGGAACCGGAACCGCAAACAGCCATTTTGCCATGTTTGACGATATTGAACTGGACGTCGAATTGCAGGACACGGCATTTGGTCTATTGCCGTTCAATCCGTCATAAATTGGGGGTTGAGGGAGTCTCCAAATATGTATAATAATAAGGGAAAGGGTAAAGAGGAAATGGAAGAGGTGGAGAATGGGGAAGATCCTTTTTTGATATATACAGAGAGAAGAAATTGGCAGCAGACAGAATGTCTACAGACAGCATAGAAGAGTTGAAGAGGTGAAAGAGTGGAAGCAGGAAGACAGGAAGTTATGAGAATAAGAAAGCATGGAAGTCTGAAACCTCAAAGTTGGAAGCTTGAGACGGAAAGATGGAGAAGTTTTGGCTGTATTTATTATATTTATTAGATTTAATGGTGAATGAGATAAAGGGGGCCTCAACGGCATAATCCCTCAACACACATTTCGCAGTATTTTCGGTATCAGTGAGGCCTTTGATTCTCTTCTTTCTGATTAGTATTGTATTAGAGGGAAAATACAGATGATACAGTGGTCACTTCAGCAGCAGCAAAATGATCGTCCCTACCATTCTTCTATTGAATAGAGATAAAGTAGAAATAAGTAAGATTTATTCAGTTTGGTAGTCCTGTTTCATTGCAGGTTTTCTTCTAATTCAGCAGATGGGGTTTTGGTTAAAACTGAGGACTCATCCTGAAGGTTCCAACATTGCTGAAGAGTCTCTTTGAAGAGCCCAGCATTTCCTTTGAGACTGGCCGATTTGCAGTGAATTATTGCAACTCTGAAAGCTCGTTGAAAGTAGAGGAAAGGAGAGGAAAAGAGAGAGATGAAATGAATTGAAGTGACATGCCACGAGATGAATAGAAAAGAAAAAGGTAGACATTTGTAGGGTGAAATGAGCTGAATGAAAAAAAGAGAAGAAGAGGAAAAGAAACAGAAAAAGATGGGTTTCATTCTTCAAGTCGTAGCAGAGCCCAGGACCAGAACCATGCAATTCAATCCAACTTCAACCGTGAAATCCATTGTGAGTGTAGCTTTGGGGGGGGTATAACTATAGTGGGGAATCAAAGGAAAAGGAGGATTGATGGGAAAGGATGAAAGGATGAAAGTGAAAAGAGTAGAGCTTTTGGTATTCAGAGGAGACAGCTGATTTT
Organism: Sporopachydermia cereana; assembly: GCA_030561065.1. Taxonomy (NCBI): domain Eukaryota; kingdom Fungi; phylum Ascomycota; class Sporopachydermiomycetes; order Sporopachydermiales; family Sporopachydermiaceae; genus Sporopachydermia; species Sporopachydermia cereana. The sequence goes on along the minus strand of JAKTWI010000703.1, from coordinate 7,630 downwards.
GGAGTTGGAGTTGGATCTTTGAAAGACAGTTGAGATTCTGCACTCGGATCATCTAATTCATAGACCTCTCTCAAATGCCACCCCCCATTTTTACCTGAAAGGCCATCATCAACATCATCAAGTCTCCAGCATCGAGTTATGATCCTGTTATTATCCTTGCATTCCACTGTTCACACTTCGCTCTTTCATATACATTCCGTCTCCTCACTCGTTCCTTGTATTCCTCACATCTTCATAACTCTCAGTCTCTCATATACCTCTATTCCCTTTTCCTCCATAATATCCACTTCGATACATTTATTATTTCGTGAACGCCACTCCTAAAGTACCCCGCCTCCATCTATTTTCCCTCACCTTCATCCCCTCCCTCCTTCAGTATCACCCGCCTCACAGTGTTCCAATCTTTCACTCGGTACACCACCCGCTGGCCTCCCTCTTCTCCGTCTTCCCCGCTTTGCCCCTCCCCAGCCCCTCTTTGCCCCTCTTCACTTACCCCGCTTTACCCCTCCCCCTCCCCCTCCCCCTCCCCCTCCAAATCCACAACCTTAACCCCCAGCCTTTCACACGTCTCGGCAGCATTCCCCGATCCGACAATCACCCCGACATCCGCCCGCAGCATCGCCAGCACATCCGTCCGGCTGTCCCCAAAATAGTAAACCCCGCCGCCATACTTCCGCCCCAGCTTGTCCTGCTGCCGCAAAACCTCCATCAGCCGCGCCATTAGCGCCTCCTTATCCGCCCCCGTCCGCAAACCCTCCGGCACATTCCGTTTGCCGACTTTCCCCGTCGACACGCCGTCGGGGCCGAATTCCAGCTCGTTGCACAGCACAACGGCTTTGTCCCAGTCGCCGAGCTGTGCCGTTTTGAGAAACACATCCGGCTCGTAGCGGGTTTCTATTCCGTGCTGGAGGTGGAACTGCTGGATTATTAGGCTGGTCCAGTTGACGCTGACGATTATGAGCGGAATGCGGAGCGGGCGGAGGGGCGGGGAAAAGCGGGGCGAGCCGGATTGGGAAGGTGGGGTAGGCGGGGTAGGCGGGGTAGACTGGTTTGGCAAATCCGACCCGCTCGGCTCGTTCGGCCCACCCCGCTCGCTCTGCTCGCTCGGCACCGTCAGTTCCTCCAGCATCTCCACGTACCCCGCCTTGGCCTCCACTTTGTCCGCCTTACCCTGCATTGCCGCCTCCGGAATGTTCCGAAACAGGCCCATCTCCTCGGCCCGAATTACCCCGCTGAGCTCCACATCGGAAAGACCGCGCTGGAACTCCCGCTCCTCGGCTATCGTCGTCGGATGCCGCTTGCCGTGCCGCTCGGCAAACTGGCGTTCCCACTCCTCATAGTGGCGGCTGTAAATGTCGCCAAAGAAGCTCCACGGCTTCGGGAAGTGCGGGTTGCAGTCGTAGGCGGCTTCGGCAACCAGGCGGATGGTGTCCTTGTCGGTGACGGTGTCGTCAAAGTCCGTCACCAGGACTTTGAGCGGCGGCAAGCGGGGGCGGGGGCGGGGTATGGAGTGCGGGGTAGTCATTGCGGGGGCGGGGGAGGGGGAGGGGTAAAGAGGGGCAATGTTGGTGACAAGAGCTCTGCGAAAAAGCGGAGCGCCAAAAAAGTTCATGTGATTTCCAGCAGAGGCGGCTGGAGATGTGCGGATGGCGTTTGCTGAGTTGATGAGATGATGTGGGAGTGAGATGGTTTATGAGCTGTTGAAAAGGTGTTGAGGGACTATGAGAGACAGAAGTGGTGACAGAGCAGAGTTGATTGGGAGTTTCTAATGGCAGAATGCTTCTCTGTGTTGTTCAATGGTATTTTCTTTGCCTGTTGATGGGTTGGATATACCAGGCTTCTTTGATGAATTTGCAGATTCCAACCTTTCGTTCTCGGGTTGTCTGTCTGGCTGTTTGGCTGTTTGTTTGCTTGGGGAGTTTTCCAAATAGTTTAAGCAAGTGCCACCACCAGCCTTTCTTTTCTTCTGTCGCCAAACTTTGACGCTTTTCGCTGTTTGGTTGAGTGACTCCCGTAGAAGGATAATGGAGGGTGTTTGATCTGATTGTCGTGTAGTTTAAGTGTAGCAATGAGGTGTCGGATGGATACCTTTCCCAGGTACTGAGTTACTGAGCACTGGACAATCAGCAAGATCTTCTCTCGAAGTATTTTCCTTCAGTTCATTCACGGTTGATATTCTGTTTCTTTTGTAGGTACAGCAGTCAGTCGTTTTGGCTTCCTCTTTTTTCAAAGTGTCGCGCTTTGTTATCAGCCGAGGGTCCAGGGATTTCGTTTGTCGTATGTCCTATCTCTGATTCTTGTTTTTATTCAGTTTGGTGATAATCCCTCACTTTTGCTACTCTCTTGAGCTGTTTGCTTTGATGAAAGTCCTGCTGAGAGTCCACAGCAATTGAGTCTCTCTTTTTTCCCACTTATCTCTTCCCATAAGCCGTGTATCAAATGTGCGACTTCTTTTCTGGTTCTTCAGTTACTTTCAATTCATCTGTCTGTTGTTGAGCCAGCGGAGGTCACAAGGAGATAAATAACGGACGATAGTAATAAGACTGATGAGATTGGTGACAATCCAATGAGGAGATGGTAATGGAATAGGTAGGATGGACTATGGGAATGAGAAGTTGATGAGAAAAAGGAACCATACAGATTTCGAGAGATAGGATGGAAGAAAGTGTACTGAGTGCTCCTTAGATGCTCCTTGGATGCTCATTAGATGCTCTTGATGATTGTTTAAGGACACACCAAAACAGTCAGCTCGCTAGAATCAATTGAATGCTGGAATTGATGAGCAAAGAGTGATGTCAGTTTCCTCTGTTGAGGCGAGATGATGTAAAGACGTTGTGGCATTTCATCTTCCCATTTCTTCTGAAAGTCTGAGATGCCAGTTGAGACCCCAGTATCATCGCTATCGCCTTACAACTGTTCAGTTTGCTATTTCCCTTCTACGATCCCTCGTTTGATTGTTTATATGTGCCTCTCATCTTATCATTCTGCTGTTATGGCCGTTGTTTGGTGACGTTGCGGAATGCGGGGAAGAGCTCATTGACGTGACAGGAGGATTCGGAAAGGAGGGACTGTGGATGTTGAAGAATGGGATTTTGGATTTGATGAGCTGATGAGGTTGATGATTTTTTTTTTGGACTGCTTCAGTGAACACTGTCAAACACACTTATCTGCTGTACCCCAGTAGGACGTTTCTCTCTTGTCGCTGCTCACTAATTGCAAGTAGTGATGAAGAAACAAAGGCAGCAACTGAGAACATATAAGAATTGGAGGCTCTCAACAGCCGGCCCTGCTATGAGAAATAGCCGTAGAATTGTAATTAAGGCGATACTACAGTGATTGATATAGATGTGTATTCTCATAGTTGATCACCGCTGAGAGGACAGCATTTTCTTATAAGTGTCCTGCCTGTGTTTACCTGTGATAAGCGATCAGCAAAGGCTGGTGGAACTGGGAAAGAAGAAAACAGGTGTGTAGAAGAGTTGATGTTTGTTTACTAAATGGGTACTGAAGGGCTGTATGAACAGCATCAGTATCTTCAAACAGCTGATAGATTCTACAACTCGGGTATTCAACTCAACTCCAAATGTATTGGGCTTCTCTGCGATCGGAGATGCTAATGGCCCTGGAGACCAGACATTCTGAGACAAGTCTGATGCTGACGATAGATAGTACTTTGAGGCTTGTTATTCGCTATAAGTTCTTTTATCGCCGCCTTCAGTTTGTCTGTTTTCATTCTCTGATAAATTTTAGATCTCCTGGCATACTCACTTCTTTTCCTTCCCATTCAGTGCTTCTACTCAATTCCTCGTTACCTCAAATTTTCTTCTCATCTCATCTCATCTCCTCATCTCATCTCCTCAATTGTAGACATTCTATCATCACATTTCATCCCCATCGCGGATTCCAACAGACTGCTTTCATCACTCTGGGAGGCGAGGTCCCTCGTGGAAAATCAAACTGCTGTGAAATACCAGTTGTTGCTTTCCTGCTGGTGATAAAAGAAAGAAGGAAGAAACAGGAGGACAGGAGGAACAGTAAGGACATAAAGCGCTTCTTGGTTGGTTGAATGTGTAAAGGCGTTTGTTTGAATGAGAGGGTAGCTGTTGAAAGAAACCAAATGCCATTAGGGGAAGAGGAGAAAAGATATTGAAAGGGAACAGCAGAAAGCAGAAAGAGAACAAAGAGAGAAAAGCAAAACCAGGAACTGAAACCAGAAAGCGGAACTGGAAAGCGAAAGCAGAGAGGCTGGAGTTACGAACAGACCACCAGGAAGGAATGACTATGGGCACTCTGCGGATATGGCGACTGTGAAGCTATTTGCCGGACTGCGGTTTTGTAAGTTGAAAGATGGAAGAGGAGAAGTTGAATGGAAAAGAGTCAGTTTCGGAAAAGTGAGGGACAGGAATACGGGAGTGACTGAGAGGATATGAGAGGATACGAGGGGAAAGATATAGATTGGAAGGATATGAAAGAGTGTGGCAAGAAACGGAAGGTTGACAGGATGAGAGGATATGAAAGGAAGGATATGAAAGGAAGGATATGAAAGGAAGGATATGAAAGGAAGGATATGAAAGGAAAGGACGCAAGATGAAAGGATATGATGTGATGAGGGAGGATGTGATGTGATAGGGAAGAATATGAATCTGAAGGCTCAGATGGGGGAAGAAAGAATGAATAAAACAACGAACCTACGAATCAATGAAACAGGAAAACAGTGGAAGATTGAGACAATGAAACAATGAGCATAAGTGCGAGTGGAAGAAACAAAGGAATGAAAGGAATGAAAGGAATGAAAGGAATGAAAGGAATGAAAGGAATGAAAGGAATGGAAGGAATGAAAGGAATGAAAGGAATTCAAGGGCTATTGGGCCACATTGGATATTTCCAGAGAAGGTCAAAGGAGATGAGGGAATTGAAGAGAAATGAAAGTTAGGGATGGAATGCAAGATATCATCAGACAATGAAACAACAGGAATCCTTTGTGGGGCTCGTTGTGTCCTTGGCTCTTCCATTGTTTTGCCGTCTTGTCTGTTGATTCCGAAACTGGCCTATTTGTCCTTCAATGTCCGCTCTTTTCCCTCCTTTTCTTTCATCCCTTTTTCTATCCTTTCCCCCTTTTCTTCCTTCCTTTCATATCCTCTACTCAATCCTTCCACTTACCAGAGCCTCCTTCCTGTCAAATTCTCTCATATCCTTCAACAGCAACCACTTTTCCTACCCAAAATTTCTCCGTTTCCTCACTTCATACTAACAAACTGTCCTTCACCTACTAACAACCACTCCTCTACAGTATGTCTCCCGCGCAGCAGAGCCAAGTCTGCGCTTCTCCGAATGGAACTCTTCCAACACTTCGGAGCTTCCTTTTCCACCGGCCTTGACGAAAATGTCAGCCATGTGATTGTCATGGACGGCGTCAGTCCCAAACTGGAGACGGTTGCAGCAGTGGAGAATTACCTTTCCCGGCTGAAAGAGAAGAATGCCGCCGGAAGACACCTCTGGGGTAAACTGGAAGGGCGGGAAATTCCCGTAGTGAAAGTGCAATGGGCCTCAGCGGCAATGAAGGAGAAACGGCTTGTGCCGGTGGAGAGTTACCTTTTGCCGCTGGGGGCGGTAGGGGGACTGCCGGCTCGGAAAAAGCCGTCAATTGTGGAGATTGACGACTCCGGCAGTGATGGCCGGAGCGACTCGGAACCGGAATCGGAAACGGCAGGGTTGGGGTCGGGGCCGCAGCGGGTTCCGGGGTCGGAGGACGGAATCAGTCTGTCGCAGCTGAATGTGCAGTCGTCTCCGCCTCGACATGAGTCGGAAGCGGAAGCGGAAGCGGATGTGCCGACGGGACGTTCGGAAGAGAAGAGGGGGGATAAAGCGGAAGGAATTGAGAAGGCTGAGGGAGCCGAAAAAGCCGAAGGGGCCGAAGGAGCCGAAGTGGCGGCAAAAGCGGACCAAGCGGACCAAGCGGAAAGTGCGGGAACTGAATCCGCAAATAGTGCCGAGACCGACTCTGAGGCATCCGACCGCTTAGGCTTTGACCAAAAGGGCAACTGGGCCGAGGGGATTCTGCTGGCTAAGAAAAAGACCTCCGCGTCTCGGAAAAACCCGAACTATCGCGTCATCGACGCGTTCACATCCATGATGAACTATGAGGAGTCGCGGGGCGAGAAGTGGAAAGCCATGGCATACAAAAAGGCGATTTTCCTCCTCAAGCGACAGACCGAGGAAATAAAAACAGCTGAAGAGGCTATGAAATTGAGGGGATTCGGTAAGAGTCTGGCTGCTAAACTGGAGGAAGTGGTGCAGAAGAATGATCTGAGTGCACTGAAAATAGCCCGCTCAGACAAACGGGGTTTGGTTATTGAGACGTTTGAGAAAATATACGGTGTGGGGAGTGCAACTGCCCAGGCATGGTATAGAGAAGGTTATACTACTTTGGAGTCCTTGAAAACTAAGCCTGGTTTATCTGCAGCACAGCAGTATGGGCTGAAGTATTATGACGATTGGAATCAAAGGATACCTCGGGAGGAGGCTTACAGGCATTATGAGAAGATCAACAGTACTGTGCAGGAAATCAGTCCAGGGATTGAGTGTCACATAATGGGCAGCTACCGGCGGAATGCGCCCGACTGCGGAGACATTGATATTATCTTTATGGGCGAAGGCTACAGTATGGAGAGACTGAGGAAAGTGACAGCTGAGTTGGTGAAGAGACTTGAGGAGGATAACTATATTCAGTGCTCCTTGAATACGTTTTTCGATGATTCCAGCAAATGGAGTGGAGGCGCTACGCTGGCAGATGTGGGCATTTGCCGCCGGGTTGACTTCCTGCTGGTGCCTTGGGAGTGCCGAGGAGCGGCTTTTATTTATTTTACTGGTGATGATCTTTTCAACAGGAGTTTGCGGTACCACGCTCAGCTTAAGGGATATCATCTGAACAACAAAGGGCTGTATCGAATACTCGATCTGAATGACAGGAGGAACCATAGTCCAGGCAACCTGGAGCTGGTGGAAAGTGCAGATGAGAGGCGTATTTTTGAGATTCTGGAGGTTCCTTACAAAACTCCCGAGGAGCGCAACAGTTGAGCAGCTAAGAGGGAGATATTTCAGGGGATGAAAAAGCTCAGGCAGTTGTTTTCGGCGGGGCAAAGAGGAGATCAGTGACACCACAGCATCAGACCAGATTTATCTCAATCATTTGATATTGGAAACAGTATCTCACATAGGTTCTTTCAATAATTCATCCTTATGATACGTTTTCAGAAGAAAGAGAAACCAGTTGCTGACTAGCTGGTGATGTGTGTGTGTGGTTGGTTTAGGCGACACTGCGTTCACGGCGGTTCGAGCATGCGGCACGTCAAATTAATGAAAAAGAAGGAATAGTTGAGTAGATAATGAAAACGATGAAAGAAGAGCTCATCAACTATCTTATCTGATATAACAAAAAATAGAAATAGAAACAAAAAAGAAAGCTTCCCCGCCAGGGATCGAACCTGGAATCTTTCGCTGTGACCAAGCTAACGTTTCATGAAGAAATCGTAGGCGAACGCCTTGCCATTGGGCCACGAGGAACAGCTTGCAAATTGTAAGGAGTATATGCATGAGCATGCATCTCCTGCAGGTTGAATCAGGATGAGAC
>JAKTWI010000702.1:0-11028 GCA_030561065.1 Sporopachydermia cereana | reverse complement strand
TTACCCCTCATTACCCCTCATTACCCCTCATTACCCCTCATTACCCCTCATTACCTCTCACTCACCCCTCATTTCCTCTCTCAAACCGCACCCTAACACGTTTCCCTCCAGAATCGGCGAACTGAGCCTGCTAAAAGACCTGACGAAAACTATGGAGATTGCCGAAGAAGAAGAACGGAAAAAACAGGAAGCGGAAACTATCGGGCCGGCCGCATCGTCGGAAACGCCGCTTTCTTCCGTTCCATCCCCAAACGGGAAATCAACTCCGCTGCAACTCACCCAGCACGACACGCAGGAACTGCAAACGTCGGAAGAAAAAACCAAATTGGAACAGCACGAAGAGGAAATGAAACAGGCCCGCGAAGACCGCATAAACCATTTGACGAAAACGCTGATTGACAAACTGTCGCTGTGGACAGAAACGGATCACCGAAATGACGTGACGGAGAGTTTTAAAGAGAAGCTGCGGTACGAGGCGGAAGAGCTGAAAATGCAGAGTTTCGGCATTGAAATACTACACAGTAAGTGAAGAAATGAGGTTGATTGTTTGGTGAGGATGAGGGTGAGGATGAGGATATCATGTGAGAGGAGTTGCTTGCATTTTGTTGCTGAGGTTGTACTTTTGATTGTTTTGAGGATCTACTATTTATTGATTTGCTAATCAGTTTATGGCTCTTTTGCCCATCTGAGATTCACCAGCCTGTTGCTTTTGCTATTTGCTGTTGTGTATTTTCTCATCTTCAAGTTTCTCAATTATTGGTTTGCTGGTCAATCTGACTGTGTTTCCTGTCTGCTACCTCCCATTACTGATTAGCTGATCATTTTTCACTTGCTCTCCTCTCCAGCAACCTCCTATCGGCATACTATCATGGCTATGAGTAAAACCCATCTACGGTTGATATCCTTCTGCTGACATCCTCCTACATTTACTGATCAGCTAATGACTCTGACATCCATCCCTCTCCTCCTCTTTGCTTATCATCCATACTAACAAACTCCTCCAGCCGTTGGCCGCGTGTACCGGTCCAAAGCCCAGACGCTGATAAAATCCCAGTCGTTTCTGGGCATTCCAGGGTTCTTTTCCAGCATGCGGGAAAAAGGCGGAGTGGTGGTGGACACGATAAAAACGATATCCACTGCGCTGGACGCCCAGTCCACAATGCAGGAACTGGTGAAGGCCCAGGAGGCTTTGCAGGAACAGAAGGAGAGACAGGAAAGAGCAGCCACGGAGGCAGCCGAGGGTGGCAAGGCGGCAGGAGACGGGAAAGGCGGGGGTGAGAAGGGAACCACGGGTAATGGGACAGGCTACCCCGCCGGAACGGATAACGCAGTTGCGGGGGCGGGGGCGGGGGAGGGGGCCCAACCGACGAAAGAGGAAAAACCCGTGCCGACGGAAGAGGAAATAGCCGAGATGGAGCGGAAAGTGGTGGGCAAAGTGCTGGCGGCAGCGTGGAGCGGGTCGCGGCTGGAGATCCAAAGTGTGCTGCGGGAAGTATGCGACCGAGTGCTGTATGACGATGCCGTCCCGCTGGCCAAGCGGCTTGAACGGGCCCAGGCACTGGAGATCGTCGGCAGTGTGTATTTGGCTGCCGAGCGGACGGAAGCCGAGGCGGAAGAGGCGCGGGTGTTTGAGGAGATGGTGGCCGAAGCCAGCAGCAAACGAAAGAAGTAGTGAGAGAGAGTGTGTTTATTAGGTGGATAGGTTATAAATTGGGAGCATTTAGTGTGGAGTTTCTACTGCTGAGGGAGAGAGAGATTGTTAAGTATTCATCCACTGCTATTCAGTGGATGGTGAGCAATCAACATCATCAATGCCATCAATATAATCTGCCTGATATCAACAGGCTACGGAATTATCTGTAAATAAGGAGAAACTAGGAAACTCCACGTTGGGATTTGCTGTCTGCCGGAAGAATGCGCTGACATGCACTGACATGCACTGCCACGCACTGCCATGCCCCGTCATGCCCCGTCATGCCCCGCCATGCCCCGCCATGCTCCACCCTGCACTGACATGCCATATGCTGCACTATCTACAATAAAGCCTTGCGGCGGTTTTTCTGAGCCTCACCTGCCGGAACACCCCGCTTGATGTCCTCCGCAACCAGCTCATCCGCTTTCACTCGCGGCGGAATATCCGCCAGTACCCGCTCCACAAACGCGACATCACCCGCCGGCACCACAACCACTCCATTCCCGTCCCCAACCACATAGTCCCCCGGGTTTATAGTCTTCTCCTCTTCCCCTCCTGCCCCCGGGCCGGCAAGCACTTTTATCTTCAGCGGCACATTCACCCCTACAACCTTCACCACAGGCCCCGGAGCCGTTGTTCCGACTCCGTACGAAAACACGGGATAACCCAATGCCCGATGTTCGGCCACATCCCGGATCCGGCCAAACACAACCGACCCTCGGCACTTGAGATACTGAGCACGTGTCGACATCAGACCGCCGTAAAGAGCATTAGTGAAGAGCGTGTAAGGAGCATAAACAGACTGCGTGTCTGCGGTAGTGGCAATTACCACTACAGAGCCAGAAGGCGCGGAGTCAATATAGCCGCCTTTCACTGCGGGCCGGGGGTCGTCCAAAGGAGCATACAAAACAGTGTATGCTGGCCCCGCAACTGTGGGCTCCGATCCGGAGGATATCTGAGTCAGATTTGGGAAGTACCCGCCTGATTTTATTCCGTTCTTCACCAGAGCGTCAGAGACATCGCAGGGAGTGTATTTGGCCAGCTCTTCCGCCACGGTTTGTTGCTGGGGAGTTATTGAACTCATTGGTGAATTTTGAGAGGGGCAAGGAGACCAGAGGTTTTAACAATAAGATTTTCTGTTTGGCAGTGAGATGCTCTTCCAGAAGGCAACAGCTGCAAGTGATTGTACTAGAGATATTCACTTAGCCTATCTTATCTGAGAGCTCAACTGCAGTCAATTGAGTGTTGAGGAGACCGAGAAGGAGGGGTAAACTCTGTGGAGCTATGCAATGCTTTCTATACTGCAGGAGCATTTGGAAGCAGCTAGAAATGATTCTTACAGGTAGAAATGAGATTGTTATTTAGCTCATATCAGCCAAAGATGATATAAGCAGCAGTGAAAAGAAGACGACAAGGAGAAAAGGAGACGATGAGGCAAATGTGGGGATCGGGGCGAAATGTGGAGAACTGCAGGAGAATGCATGTCAGTGCAGGAGGCCGCAGAGGGATGCAGGAGATTTGGCACAGAGGTTGTGTTGAGGTTTGCTTCTGAGTTGCCCCTAGCTTGTTGATACTGTGAGAAAAAAATTAAAAGCGGCAATAAATGTTCTTGAGTTGACAATCATTTTGCTCAGCAGTTTATAGAGATTCCCTCAAACACCTTTATTGTATCTATGCAGCCAAGTTCACTTAGATGCAAGGTGCAAAGTTAAAAAAACAGGGGCGCATATTTGGCGCAGAAAGATGCAGCGACCTCATCTACAGGCTGTCTTTGAAGCAGATTCACACGTTTATAATCGCAGGCTGACTCCAGTCAGTGCTGTTAATACACCAACAGCATTATTCATCGGTTTGATTTTCTGTCACTTTCAACCAAAATTACAACAACAAAACCCTCCAGCCATCGGGCAACCACTCTGCTGCAACTCCATGCATGCCTGACGCATCTATGACGCAAGACATCTCTCCCTGCATCAGCCATAATAAGCAATCCCTCGGAGGAACGGAATAATCGCCTACGCTCGGCTTCGGATGAGCCGAAAAAACAGGCGGACATTTCCCTCTTTTGGGAGTACTTCCGTAGCACTTCAGGGGTACCACAAAACCCTCAGTAACCCCCCTACCCACAACCTACTCTATCCTCACCAGCTCTCTGTAAATCCATTACTATCCGTTTATCTCCAAACTAAACACCTGAACCAGCAGTTGAACAACATATCAAAAAAATAATCAGGAATCCCCATAATGCGAAACTCTCTTGATCACCCAGAAACCAAACACATATATAACCAAACCAACCACTAACCAGAACCCCTCATCTAAACGTCTCCAATATACATATCAGCCACCCATCTTTACCCCATATGCCCCTCCTTTAGGCATCCCATCCCTCTCCCGTACCCCCCGCCTTCGCCCTCAAAAGCAGCGCGGCCACAAAACTCATCCCCACAAGACTCACAATGACCCCATAAAACACTCCCGGATACGTATCTACAGTCACAGAGTACAGACTCAGAAACGCCATCGGCATCAGAATCCGCTCCAGATTGTGGAACAGCGCCTGCGCCCCCAGCAGCTCCCCCACCTGCCCCGCAGACACATACTTGATTAGGGAACTCTGCAGAACTGTGGCGGGAATCGTCCCGGCAGACGAAAGCATGGAAAAACCCATAAACAACTCCCCTCGGGCCGACAGCGCCTGGCCCAGCACGCCGGCCAGCTCGGCCCCTGTCCCAAAACGCATAAGCAGCACATCCGCTTTGTCCACTCCGGAATCGTTGATGGGATATCTTTTCCGCAATGCCGCCAGCGCCAGCGGCAGCACCACAAGCAGCACAACTACCCGGGAAGCGCCGGCCACAGACATGTAGTACCCGAGCTCCACTGCCGTCCAATTAAAGTTCCGCTGCGTATAGAACACAATCGGCGTTCCGGCGCCCATGGCAATGCCGAACAGCACAAAGTCAACCGCCAGCAGGCACACCACATTCCGCTTCTCGGCCGCCGACCGCTGCGCCACACAGCGGTGGAATATCTTTAGTGGCGCAGCAAGGTTCATTTCCCGAACCAGAAACCGCCGCCACGGCTCCCCTGCCGCTTTGCGCGCCTCATGCAGCGACTGCGACCGCCGCCGCGCCACCCGGGCACGTGACTCCGGCACCGCCGCCGCCAGCAGCACCAGCGCCACACCCAGCAACCCGATATCAAACAGCAACACCGAGCTCGGCATACCGGAACGGCCGATTACAAAACTGCCGAGCAGCGGGCCGACCGCCAAACCGAAAAACATCATAGCCAAAAATGTACCAATGGCTTTGGACCGCTGCACGGCTTCACAGCAGTCTGTGGCATACGAATTGCACATGGCAATAAGCAGCATAATGCCGCCGCCGAGCCCCTCCAGTCCGCTGGCCACTAAAACCCCCCGCAGCGGATGCGGGGCTGCCGGCTGTACCGAGCGGTAGAAGAGGCCCTCGGCCAGCAAAGTACACACCAGCGTAAAATACAGCACGGGCTTGCGGCCGAAGCGGTCCGACAGCTCGCCGAGCCGCCCGCAGGAGAGGGACGCCAGCACGGCCAGAATAAGCTGCGACCACAGCTGCAGGCTTGACGCGCGTTTCTGCGCCCCGGGGCTCCGGCACAGCTCCGGGCCGGCTTCCGTTCCGGTTCCGCCCGGTCCGGCAGCTCCGGCGGCATACTCCCGGCACGCGATATCCGACACCAGCGTGATTTTTGCCGAGAGAACCGATCCCTGCGCCACCATGTACAGCAGCAGCACGGCGGCTAAAACCCCCGGACGGGGCCGGCGGTACCAGGGCCGCTCGCGGAAGCTCTGGAGGATGTGGTCGTGGAAGCGGCGGTGGTCGTCTTCCGAGTCTTCGGCAAACACGGCGGGGGAGGCGGGGGAGGCGAGCGGGTCGTCGGATGAGCCGAAGGAGACTTTGCGGTTGAGGAGGTGCTCCTGTGGGGCCGATTGTGGCGAGCAGTCCGATGAGCCGTCCGGCAACAGGCGGGTCGTTTCGTGCGCCGGTTCTTCTTTTAGAGACATTTTGGGAGGCGATGTGTGGGAGGGTTGTTAGGTGGGTAGAAAGAGACGGAAGATGGAAGACGGAACCAGCGGGATAGGGATGGTGATGAGAAAGGGGGATCAGTGGGATTTGGTTGCACAGAGTATGGAGAGGGTGGAGATGGAAGTTGGCAGGTTTGTCTTTCACCGGGGCTGCTTCAAAAAAAGGTCAGAGTTTCAGAGTTTCTTCAGGTTTGTCTCTTCATTCATCAGTTTAGCTGAATGGTGGAGGGTAGAAGCTTGTTGTTGTTTCTTTCTCTTTCAGTTCTTTCAGTTCTTCCACTTATGAGCAAGAATCAAAACGGCCGCAGTAAACTCAGCTTAAGGTTTCCTCAATTGACTCTTTCAACAGTGTATTATCACCTTATTCTCTTCACTTCCACTGGCAATTATTCAATGAAGCCTTTCCTGCAATCTCCCTGCAGCTCCGGGAGTAATACAAGCTACAACGAATAGGGTGATGTTTAGTCGCTTTTCAAAGCACTCTTCTTCCCCCTTTTCGTGCCTTTCCTGCCGCCTTTGCATCCCCAACTGCCTTTTCTCAAGTGATCTTTTGCTAAGTTTCTTACTGTGATTTTTACTTCCTGATAACCCCATCAGTTTATCGATGATTTGCCATCCTGACGCAACTGGTGATATCATCACATGACTGCCAAAACGCTAGGAATTGTTTTCTGATTAGGCGAGCAGAAAATAAGGTCACGTGCGTATAGAGTGAGACTTGAGGGTCAAAACTCTGAAGAGAGACGCGAGGGTGAGAAGAGGACTCGCGGAAGATGTTGAACTGATGATATGAAGTGTGTTTATGGGAGAAAGAAAACAGGAAATGATGGTATAAGATCTAGGAGTGGTGTTTGAGGCAACAGTTCACTCAACTGGCCAAGTGTCACGCAACTTCAGCTCCAAGTTACTTCCATCTCCACGATAGGCTCAGCCAGTGAATCGTCGCCAATTTTCGTCCAAAAGAGCCTAATGTACATAGACTTACTACCTCAATTGACCCCAAACCATCAAAAAAAAATCTCCAGAAACCACCTTAAGTTAATCCAGCAAAGGCTCCTCCTCGTTCCGACACTCCCAGATATCCCTTCCCCATCTGGGCACCTCCTACTTCTACTTCTCCACACATCATACGCCCCGCAAGCGAGAGGCTGAACCCGAGCAACTCCCACAATTTCTCCAACTCAGATGGACTTTTCCTACTCCTCCAGCTCATCTAATTCACAGCTTCAGCCGTTCGTTGATACCCTTTTTTTGCTTCTTGCGGCTTCCTCTCGACATCGCCATGCAAGTGTATGCACTGACATGCAAGATGCATATCTAAGTTATCTTGCCCTCTCGAGCCCTCAGGTCTCCTCCCGTATTACTGCCGATAAGCCGTTTTCGTAAAAGATAAGACAAACTCCGATAAGAAAGTTGATCGGCATGCCGATAAGCTGACGAGTCTACTGGGAAATGCGGGCTCAGATAATTTGATAATGCCGAAAGGGTATAAAAATCGGAAAAATTAAACATGTATCAAACGGGTATCTAACGCGGAATTCAATACCTTTTGGGCCAGTAATTTCGACACAGTTCCGAGGAAATCAATGGCGTATCAATAGGGACACTGACACTGGCACAGCCCCACTAAACAAATCTCTACTGTAAAGACATGCCGATATGATCTCCGTCTCTTATCTGTCAGCTGATGCAAAACTCATTTGTCAGCTGGAAAGGCCAAACTTCCGCCTCAACCGAAACAGCGGAAAAATCCCAAGGAAACTATAGGGCAATTGTTTCAGCCGATCCCAAAGAAAAGCGGAGCAATTGAGTATCTGTCTTTCCAAAGCCTATTGAGACACAACTGCAATGGCGGACGGAAGGCGGCAAGTAACACACGCCAAGCGGCAAACGCGGAACCGAATTATTATCGCACACTTCCAGCTATCTGCAAAGACTGTTGCTCAATTCCGAGTTCCGCCGGAAAGGGAGATAAGCTGGAAACTAGTTGGAGCAAGACTGAAGAGAATGCGTAGAAAGGTCTGTGATTATGACTGTGATGAGATTTTTCATGACTATGATGAGATGATCAGAATAGCCAAGATGACTGAGGATGACATCCGTTAAGTCATGTAAGCCTCAGGAAAGGACGGTGACAAATGTCGTACCTTCAGCAGCTTCAGCCTTTCGTGGCAAATGTCGATGTTCGTCACATCACCAGTGGGAACACTCCATATCCATCGTCAACAATACCAACCGTACAAAAGGTGTTTGGACTATTTTCCTGTCAGCTAAGATAGAAGAAAAACTGCCATCCCACAATCCCATAGCAGCTGCAAAATAGTACACTTTGGGACCTTCCCACACTTTCATCGCTCACCTCTTCAGGAGAAACAGCCTATAGGATCTCTTCACTTTTGCTCTTGCAAATTCCTTTGTTACCCATCAAAGCGTCAGTTGCTTTTGCCGACCGTCTGAAATTAGGAATTACCTCCCTTTTTCTTGTCATCATTACTATTGTGATGTATCTGCCCTTTTGTCTTCTCTGGCCTGTTCTGTGAATCACATTTCCCTTCCACAGGTCCATTTGTTCTTGAATCTGTTCTTTCCATTTGTTCTTTCCATTTGTTCTTTCCATTTGTTTATCCATTTGTTTATCCATTTGTTTATCCATTTGTTTATTCTATTTGGTTATTCCATTTGGTTATTCCATTTGGTTAATCCATTTGGTTATTCCATTTGGTTATTCCATTTGGTTATTCCATTTGGTTATTCCATTTGGTTATTCCATTTGGTTATTCCATTTGGTTATTCCATTTGGTTATTCCATTGTTCTTTCCATTTGTTCTTTCCATTTGTTTATTTCTTTTGCTCCTTATCTTCAATTTATCCTCCTGTTTACTTCCGCTCTTCCCCTTCACTCGGCCTTTATGTTTCATCAGCTGACGCATTATCCTGTAACAAAACAACTAAACCTGCCCAGAAAACCCGAATACCCCTCTTTCAAGCAAATTGCAAAACATTGTGATTGAACTCTAATGCCCGCAAAATTGACCGCCGCCTTACTCTTTCCTCTTCCATCTTCAAATCCTTCCCCCTTACCTCTTTTTGAACGCCTTCAACCTGCTGCGCCACCTGCAGCCACAATGCCGCTCCAGGAAGCCTCGTCAGACACGTAATACTTCAGCAGCACCGCCGCCTCCAATGCCGACCGCGTCAGCCGCGCCTTCGGCACCGTCTCTCCTACAAGCATTTCCAGTTCCATTTCTCGCGCCACCGCTCCATTCGGCAGTGTACCCGCCTGCGCCACCGACCGCGCCACCGACTGCGCCACCGACTGCGCCACCGACTGCGGGCCGGCAACACTTTCTACTCCGCCCATCTCACCTGCCGTTCCGCTTATGGCATAACTCTCGGCTAAAAGATCCGACGCTTCCGCCGCCTCCGCCCCGGACTGTTCGGCTGCAGCAGCTGCAGCAAGCTGCATGGAGCTGAAGCCGAGCTCCGCCCCGCCCGCCGAGCCGTTCCCGAGCCTTCCGCCGCTGCCGCCGCAGCCGCCGCCACCACTTCCAAACGGCTCGCCGGCCTGTTTCAGCGGTCCAGGCCGGAAAACTCCGTCCAGCAGCGGCCCGGCGGCCAGCGGGATACACAAAACCTTCCGAGCCACTTCGGCAATCCCCGGCCACCGCCCGCCGTGGCACCTCCAGAACGTCAGCGGATTCACAGCCGCCGCTGACGCATCCTGACGCACTTCCTGCAGGTATTCCTGCAGCTGTTCCGTGTCCAGCGGGTCTTCCGAGTCTCCGAAGCCGACTGCCGCGGCCTGCCGCTGTACTACAGTCACAAAGCTGTCCGTCGGGACTGCCGACTTGCTGCCCGCCGGAACTGCCGAGACTGCCGGATCCGGCAGCTCCTGCAGCAGAGCTTCCATAAGCGGAAGGTGGTCCCGGACACAGTTCGGGCACATAAACGCGGCCAGTAGGTACAGCGGACAGCGGAAAGTGTCCCGGAGCAGCTGGCGGCACTGTCGGATAGCCTCTGCTACGGCGGCATATGCCGCCGGCGGCAGTTTCCCGGACACTTCCGACATGCCGAGATTCTTTTCCCCGCCCGCCACACTCTGCAAATGCTGCACAAACGCAAAAAGGCTCGGTATGCCTAATCCGGCATGCGCAGAAGGCACAGAGCACGTGGCCAGCGCCGCATACAGCGGCTGCAGCGCCTGCAGCAGCCCCGGCACGTGATACCACAGCTCGGCGTCCAACTGGACGGCTGTTTCGGGACAGGCGGCCTCGTAGCGGGATATAGCGCTTTTGTAGTGCGCCATTGAGGACAAAAGCGGCACCACAGAAGGCAGAAACCGTTCCGACAGCCGCGCGACATTCCCCTCAGAGCCGACATCCGATCCGCTGCCTATAAAACGTACGACGGAAGACAGTAATGGCACCGATTTCGGCCTCTGCGGGTCCCGCAGGTCCGTTTCCGATTCACACTGCAGCCAGGCGTCCATCCGATCCGTCAGCTGCCGGACAAACGCCTGGATGCGGGGGACAACTCCGGCGGATATGCCGAGCGCCGAATCGGTTGCCGAATCGGTTGCCGAAGCGGCCGGCGGGTATGCCGAGAGCGTCTCGTCGGCTGTTCCGCCGTAGCTCCGCAGCAGCGATTGTGTCAGCTGCAGGTATATTCTCTTCATTTGCGGCAGCAGGCAGGACACCGCAGCGGGCCGCCGAGCCGTTTGTGCCGAGGTTTCGGAATCGTTGAGAAGCTCGGCGGCTCGCGGCACGGCTTCCGCTAACAGAGAAGCGCCGGGTAAGTTCGGAAGCTCGTCGGATGTGACGGCCACAAGCCGCTTTTGCACTCCAAACGCTTCCGCTACCGCCACAATGCCAGCAACCAGCTTGCCGACGTCCTGCGGACCGGCCGAAACTTCCGAGCCGAGCGGCCCGCCAGCCTCCGGCAGGGAAACGCAGTCCAAAAACACCTGGTGGGTCTGCCATTTGCGGTCAACATAGCAAGCAAATACTCCGTAACAAGCCGTTTCAGACTCTTCCGCAAAAACGTTTCCGTCCTCGGGGACTGTCCAGCAGTCTACGGCAACGGAAATGCCGCTGGCTGTTTGTAGGGCGCCGCGGACGGAGTTGCGGCTTCGGGATTGGAAGATGCGGCGGACGGCGGCCATTTCTGCTCCGAGCTGCCGCGGGGGATACAGTGCGGGGCGCTCCGAGCTGCTTACCCCGCTTACCCCGCTTACCCCGCTTACCCCGCTTACCCCGCTTACCCCGCT
>JAKTWI010000701.1:0-11063 GCA_030561065.1 Sporopachydermia cereana | reverse complement strand
TCCCAAACGGGTATATCCTTCCCAAACGGGTATATTTTACCTTCATTTCTTCCGTCTTTTCCTTCCGTCTTTTTCTCTTTCCGTCCTTCCGTCCTTCCGTCCTTCCTTTGCCCTCCCATATTAACCGTTCGCAATGCCAGTCGCAGCCCTCCCCGACAGCCTGGCGAACTCCGCCTCCGATCTGCCGTCCGATCCGCCGCCGAGTTTTTGTGCCATTGTGGACAAACCCAACTTCGCCCCCGACTCGGAGTTCTCAGCCGACTTGCCGCTTTTGTCGCACATCTCCGAGTCCGACAACTCCGAGTCGGATGCCGAATCGGAGCCACAAACGCCGCTCCGCCCGCCGCTCCGCCCGCCACTCGGCCCGCCCTCGGCATTCCCACCGGACTACGGCGAGCTGCTCAGCGAGTCGGAATGCCTTCCGCAATGGTCCCAACACGGCTTCAGCGTCTCTTCCGGCACTTCCGCTAATTCTACCGAAAGCGGAACTTCCGGCACATCCGGCACATCCGGCTCTTCCGCCTTTTCCCTCGCTTCGGCCCACTCCTGGAGCTCTGGGAGTTCCTCCACCCTCGGCAGTTTATCCACTTCTAATGCCGCTACCCCGCATCTTACCCCGCCAAACCCCACCCAGCCCCACACCCACCCGGCCCAGCCGCCGCCGGCCCAAAACTACCTGCCACGTGACCTCTACCCGCGGCTGCCGCCGATCCCGTCTTTGGGGTCCCGCGTCTCCGTCACAATCACACTTACCCCGCCGGCCCACCCGCTGCAGGAGTTCACAAGCGGCGACACCATTTGCGGCTCAGTGGAGATCCACAATCACTCCGTTTCCGCCGTTCCGTTCCGCGATTTTGCCGTATGCCTGCAGGGAAGCACCGCTGCTCGGATAGACGGCAAGTACACCCGCACAGTTCGGGAACACGTGTTTCTGCGGGTGTACGACCATTCCGCGTCGCTGGACGGAGTGGAGTTCGGCACTTCCGTTTCTGGTATTTCCGCTTCCGGCCGGTCCGCTTCCGAGAGTGCCGCATCGGGCAGCTCCTTCCCGTTCCGGCGCAGTACCGGCCGCTCCGCCTCGGTAAGTCTGGCCGCCCTGCCACCCCGCTCCTCCGGCCCCTCAACTTACCCCGCCCCCGCCCCCGCCCCCGCCCGAACCATCCCCGCCGGCGCCCGCGTCTCCGTCCCCTTCACATTTGTGGTCCCGTTCAGCCTACTGGAAACGGCATGTCCGTGCGGGGTCCCCGCCCACCGGACACTCCCGCCGTCCTACGGCATCGACGCCGTATTCTACTCTTCCGGACAGCGGCGGGACATCGTCCCGGACAAGGTGCTCGGGTATTTTTATGCCGGCCGGCCCGGCTCGTTGGTGGCGGTGGCCGATTTGGCAGCCGAGAACGTGTCTGTGGCGTATTATATTGTGGCGTTTTTGGCGGGGGAGCGCGGGGCAGGGTGCGGGGTAGGTGGGGCGGGGCAGGAGGGGCAGGCGGGACAGGTGGGGCAGGTGGGGCAGAATGTTGGTGACAAGCTCGGCATTATCAACAAACACTACTACGGCCTGCGGCTGCGCCCGCTGCGGGGTCCGGCGGAGCCGCTGCCGAGTGCAGGGTTATCCGCCGGTGCGGGGCAGCCGGCTGCCGAGGCCCGCGCGCAGCTGGACGCGTGTTTGGCGTACTGCGAGCGGAATCCCGACGGCAACGAGCCGCAAGAGGAAGGTGGGGTAGGCGGGGACCCCGCGGCCGGGCTGAGGGTGAAAGCTCGGCAAGCCCCGCATGCCCCGCAGAGAGACCAAAAGCTGACAACCCCGCAAGCGGGGAGCAGCGGCTTGTTTGGCGGTTCGGGAAAGCTGGCCGATTCGGGGTTTTCCGCTTTCGGCAACAAATCGGCAAAAGCAGCCGAGGCTGGCTCGCAGCAGCTTGCCCCTCATCTTACCCCGCACCTAACCCCACTTTCCACCCCGCAGACCCCGCATACCCCGCATACCCTTTCTACCCCTCATACCTCCACCCCCTCTAACCCCTCCAACTCTTCTACCCCTCCCCCGCTCTGCCCCACCTGCCCCTCCCAAACCTTCCTTCTCGCTACCCCGCAGCGGCTGTTCCGCAAAACCCAAACCCCACCCGCCGCCGACCTGCCCCGCATCTCCTTCGCCGTGCCACAAAACACCCCGCCCCTCCGCCTCACATCCCGCATGCCGAAACTCATACAGCAGGCCAACCCGCGGCTTCAGGCCGCGCCGGACAAGCCGACGGCTTTTGTAGTGGTACAAATCCGAGTTTCGGGCCCCAACAGCTCGGCAATCTCGGCACCCCGCCTGCCACAAATACAGTCTGTGGAGTGCCGCCTGGTGGCCCACGACATGTACAGCCCGCAGCCGGTGCCGTTCGGCTCCGATTGGGAAACGCTGCGGCGGGGCGGCCCGCTGGAGCGGCTGCAGGCGCTGTGCCGGCGGCGGGCGGCGGCGGGGGTGGCGGATGCCGCAAACCGAGACGGCCACCGCCACACCGAGACGCTGCAGCTGCGCCACACTTCGGTGGCGCTGCCGGTGGCACAGCAGGGGGCGCGGCAGTGGCGGCAGTCGGCGGCCGGGCTGGAAACGGAAGTGGCTGTGCCGGTAAATGTGGCGCAGCTGGGGGCGCTGCTGCCGAGCTTCCAAACGTGTACTGTGGCGCGCGCGTACAGCTTGGAGGTGCGGCTTGAGGTGGGGCGCGGGGTTGTTCTGCGGGACCCGGGCGGGGTAAAGCGGGACAGCCAAACGGTGCAGTTGGAGGTGCCGGTGGAGGTTCTGCCGCAGGGGAGGAGGGAGGCAATGTGAGGAGAGGAAATGAAGGAGTGGGAAAGAGAGAGAGGAAGAAAGAAAGAGAGGAAGAAAGAAAGAGAGGAAGGAAAGAGGACAATGAGAAAACAATGAGGAAAGAAAGAAAGTAAGTAAGTAAATAAGAAAGAAAGAAATAGAGAGAGCAAGGAACGAAAGAAAGAACTTGACAGAGAATGAGAGGAGAAATAGGGGAAGAGATGAGGTCAAGGAGGATTGGGGGGAAGAGTAACTAAGGGGAGAAAGAAGGAAAGAGAGAGAGAGAAGAAAGAAAGAGGGAAAGAAAGTTGGAAAACAAACGAAAACAAGATGGGAAGTTAAGAAAGACAAGATGTTGAGAGATGAAAGAGTTGAAGTAGGTAGAATGAGGAATGAGAATTGCGGGAAGAGAATTTGGGAGGATGGAGAAGGAAAGATGAGAAAGAAAATATGAGGAATGAAAGAAGAGAAAGGAAATATGAGGAAACAAGTATATACGAGTGAGTGAAGTAGATATAATTGAGAGATTTGAAAGTAGAAAGTTAGCAGATAGAAAAGAGAATAGAGAACAGTCACAACAGAGGCAGGAGAACAGCAGGAGAACAGCAAGAAAACAGCCAGTAGAGCAAACTGTTGTTACCCTCTGCAAACGGAGTCTGTTCTATTCAGTAAAGTATGTCTTGTGATGAGCCAACTAACACTTTTACTTTGACTGAGTCCAGCGACTGATTCTGGTGAAACTGAAGATGATCTCAAACTCATGGCAATTGCAGTCTAAAGGAAACACAGAATTTGAGCTCTGAGACAGTTGGTAAGTCTCTGAAAGGTCTTTCAGAGTGAGGGGAATGTGAGGAAATTGAAGAGAATGTTAGGAAAATTAGAAGAGGAGAGTCGCATTTATAGTCTCTATGTTTCTCTATGAGTCTCTATGAGACTAGAGAAACATACTGCGGGTATCAGATTGTGTGAAAGTAACGAGTGGAATGAGAAGTGTGAAAATGAGGGATTATCGGGTGAGTCCTGTGAGAATAGGGAATATTGGGATATTTGAGAATTGGGCCTACAGATGTAGTTTCATAACTTTGAAAGTGAATGATGTGAAAGAGAAAGAACAATGTCAGCAATGGAAACTCACACGAGGCAGAGGTGAGGGCATCAAATCAGCATTGGGACATTCAAGAAAAATAGGCAAAAGTAGACAATCAGCCATTGGGGCCAGCCAGGACACAATCCAGCATAGAAGACCGCATAAAAGACTGAGGAACACGTGCACCAAATATGAAGTAAACCAGAGTGACAGAAAGGCAGACTGCCAGATCTGTAAACAGGAATAGTGTACCAGAAGCGCGGAAGTGAGGGCAAAAATAATATCGGAAGTGAAGGGAAGAAAAGGCGGAAGGAAGCGGAAGAGAAGGCGGAAGTAAAGCTGGTGGTTTGCCGTCCGGACTTCCAGATTTGAAGTAATAGAAAGCGTACTCAACTCGTCTGCAACCAGTAATCTCGCAACCAGAAACAAAGCAAATCAGTCACCAAGACATCAGAAGTTCAGTAGTTATATGAGCCAATCAAGCTGGTGCCAATAAACCAACTGGCCAACAACAAGAAACCCCCGCTGCCTGATGTTCCATCAAATCATCTGCAGTTCTCATACTGTCCATTTGCCGTTTAAGTCAGCCAAGCCGAAAATCCGTCTATTCCTTCCGCTCTCCATACTGCTTCAGCTACTCGTACACTGCAATTGAATGCAAAATCCGGTATCGCCTATCTTCCCACTCTTTCAGTCAATAATCAACCCGCTCCAACCCGTTCCGTTCCGCTCCATTCCGTTCCGTTCCGATCCGATCCGATCCGCTCGTTCCCGCTCCCTCATTCCTCTTGTTTCACATCTCCTTTCCTTTCCTCTCTCACTTGGCCCTCCAGGGCATTTTCCCATCACGTCATCACCAGCTGTAGGTCCTTCAGACCTCCCGCAAGATGGAAAGAAGAACAAAGAGAGAGCCAGTTTTGAAAACACAGAAATTGATATAGTAAATACCTATTTTAATCCTCTTTTTCTTCTCTTTTATTAACAAGATGATGCCAAAGATGCAACGGCATCTTCCGCCTCTTCACATGTCGGCGAAAGGCCTGGGAGGAGACCCGAAGGTGGGATTGGAGAGGATGAGACGTGAGGGTTGGAACAGAGTGAGACGTGAGGGTGGGATTGGGGTGAGACGTGAAAGTAGACATGGGGTGAGACGTGAAGATATGAAACGTGAGGGGGCTCGAGATGTGAAAGTAGAGTGTCTCTCGAATAGGGACTGATTACATCAGATGCCACTATATACATTGGGCAATGACAAAATACAATTCCTTATGAGATAAGTGGCTGGAATGCCCTGTCTTGGTGCTCTCTCTGGAGCTCATAGAGATGACTGTATCTGAACAGGCGTGTCATCGCCTGACAGTTCCCGATGACATAATCAAAAAGTGACTATCCTCTCTTCTGGCCACGTGACGTCCACGTGATGTCACATGGTCCAGCATCGATGTGACTTCGGAAAAGAAAACAACAGAAATGAGCATTTCCGAAGGATCTCATCGACAGGAGTGAAATGGCATGGCGGGGTTTCGGGCATAGGCGAGCCCGGAATAGCTCACGTAAACAAAACCCAGTCTCCCGGTGGCCCAGCGGCACTGTAGTGTAACTGGGCGGCCAGAAACGCATCTTATCGGGAGTATTGGAATTATTAGAGAGACATTTTACACACACTCGGGAAGAAAAAGACGGAAAAGGAGCGTTGGGCAGGATTTCTCTGAAAAACACGGGAAGTTTCTGTAGTGTGATTTGCAGGGACTTGTGGAGTAAGCGGGGTAGAAGAGCCGGTCCGAGGGGTGAAACAACCGAGAGTCCCTGCAGGAGTGGGGATTGCAGTTGGCGGGGTTTGTTACAGCCGATGAATGGCTCACTAATTTCAAAAAATAGCATTATCTGCGACATCCCATGCCTTTCCCTCGAGGACCAAAAGTCGTTGAGCTTCCATAACTTGCCTTTTCGTGCCGCCGGTGGTGGTTGAGCAGGTTATAGGGGCTGAAGGGGTCGGATATGCCCATTTCGCAGTGTGCCAAGCAATTACCCCGGATTCCTGGAATTCTCCGGCCGCGTCAACTCAGGAAAGTACCTTATGAATCACCCCTTTCGCCTGTCTGCCGTATGCTCAGGCAAATTAGGGTTCAAGATAGAGTTGCGACTGCATATAACTGTTTCCCCATTCGGACACCAGGCTGAAATTTTAATCAGCCTAGTGTGGAGATTTTCCGTAAAACTCCCCGAACTGCCAGTCCAGGCAAAAGCCGGCAGATTTGCTCTCGCGTAACAGGTAAGCCGGGTGAAATAACAGCCTCAACAAGCCATAACAACAGACTGGAACAAGGTTTCTCTAGTATCCCTTCCCCATGTCTCCGTGGTTGTGTTTTCCGGGGTAAAACAAGGGCATCCCAATGGTATTCCGGACTCTCCCCTTCCCTTCCGCCTCCAGAATGACCTGAGTTCCGCTGCATTTGCTCGGGAAAACTCCACGGAAAAACCTCTATTTAGCTGTCAAAACACTGTCATACGGCATGTTCCTCTAGCAGATACAGTTGACCTGCACTTTCCATCATCTCTCCTGATTTTCTCTCGTTTCCTTTACTTTTCTGCTGGAAACGGCCCTCCTATACAAAATCCCCGGATTGTTTATGACAAGAGCCAAATCTTAAATATAAACTTTAACTCTGTCTTAATCTGGGCGGGCTGCAATTTGTCCGCGAATTTGCCCGAAAACATGCGGAGAAACACCATCGACATGATAGAGCTCGAAACTGGGGTAAAGCTGGAGCAGAATGGCCCCATGGATAACTGTAACTTCTCCGCACTGGGAAAGCAGCCGTCTCCACATGCCGAAGCTAAAAGTTGGTACATCAAGAACACATAGTGGTGAGACCAGGAAGAGCCCAAAGGCCCAATCTACAGAACTTCCCGAGAAAACCCCCAGAAACCCAACGCAAAACCCTCTTCCACTCCAACAACTCAATTATACCACATTTAACACCCTCCTGCCCTCAATCCTCCACCCTCCACACTCATCTCATCTCCGCCTGGGGCTGCCCCGCCGTTGCTCGCCCCATTTAAACTTCAGCCAACTCCGAAACTCTATTTCCTCATTAAGGTTTCGGGAGATTTTTAAGCTTCCAAGTTGGACCCACCATGATCAAAGCTTAATCTTTTTTCCTCGCTCTTCATTTTTCATTTTTTTCCGGGCCCATCTCCGCATACTCACTCATTATACCATGTGAGCAGGCCATTAGCAGTGGGGCTTTCTCCTTTTTGCAGGGAATTTCCCCATTTCCTCAGAAGCATCTCGTCAAAGCGGCACATTTCTGCCGCCCCGCCTCCGCATTTTCCTCCGCATTCCCATCTGGAGTACGACTCCTTTCCTGTTTGGAGTAGGGAATGGAGTAATATTAAAGCAGCTGCTTCCCCACATCAGCTCGGCTTTCCATTTGTCTGGCTCCACTTGCCTGGTCTCTAAAAGCTGTCAAAGGTTCTCACAACCATCAAACAACTAAAGCGACTTAAACAAGAACAACCAATCCTTTTTGAGTGGGAACAGTGATATCACCATATCTCACTTCTCTTCCCGTATCTCATATCTCACATCTTCTCAAGCCCCTCTCTTCCCTCTCTTCCTTCTTTTCCCTCTTTCCCCCATCACCATGGATACCTTCACTCTGGCGTGTGCCTTCTTTGCCGCCATCGGCTCCTTCCTCTTCGGCTACGACTCCGGCATCATCACCACAACCATCTCCCACGACTCCTTCCTCCACTACATGAAAACCGACAGCGACTCGCAGGAAATCGGCGCCCTGACCTCCACATATGCCGCCGGCGAGGCTGTCGGCGCCATTCTCGGCATGCTGTACAACGACCGATTGGGCCGCAAGAAAAGTATCCAAGTTTCCTCTATCCTGGCAACTGTCGGCACAGTCATCCAAACTGCTTCCGTCAACATCGGCATGCTGATTGGCGGCCGGATTATTGCCGGCATTGCCATCGGCAACCTGCTGCTTATATGTCCGATCTACAACTCCGAGATTTCCACTGCCAGCACCAGAGGTCTCATAGTCGGCGTTACCGGCCAGATGATCGGCTTCGGCTTTATGGTGTCCAACTGGGTCGGCTTTGCCTGCTCGTATGCCGACTACGGAGATACCCAATGGAGACTTCCGCTCGGCCTGCAGATCCCGTGGGGTGTGCTGCTCTTTTTCGGCATGTTTTTCCTTCCCGAGTCCCCCAGATGGCTGACTTTAGTGGAGCGGTACGACGACGCTTTGGCTGTCCTCCGGAAGCTCCACCACAAGGAAACGGAAGAATTTGTCCTTTCCGAGTACGAGCAAATGAAAGACCAGATTGCCTTCGAAAAGGCCAATGAGGTCAAATCGGTAAAACTACTCTTCCGCAAGTACCGCAAGAGAATGCTGCTGGGCATCGGCATCCAGTCCCTCACCCAGCTGACGGGTATCAACGTCATCAACTACTACCAAACAAACCTCTACAAGGGTGTCGGCATCACCGGCCACACTGTGTTGTTGTTGTCTTCCATTTACGGAATGGTCGGCCCGCTTACCAACTTGTACACCATCACCCAAGTGGACAAATGGGGCCGGGTAAAGGCTTTATGGATTACCGCCATTGCTTTGGCATGTGACCTGGCGATTGTGATGGGGCTGACGGCAAAATACGACTCCAGCGGCTCGGAAGTCGTGTCGGGATTCTCCATTGCCTTCATCTTCATCTTCTCTATTATCTACTCCCTGGGTTTCAACTCCATTTCGTGGATTTACACGTGTGAGATATTCCCTGCTCTGATTCGGGCCAGAGGCACTGCTGTGTCTACATTCGCCAATTTTGTCACCAACATTGTGTTCAACCAGATATCGCCCCACGCGTTTGGCAACATTGGGTATAAATACTATGCTGTGTTCCTGTGCATTAATTTGATGACGGCGGCGATTATTTATTTCTTCTTCCCCGAGACGAAGCAGAAGACGCTGGAGGAGATTGGCGAGTTGTTTGGCGACGATGTGATTGTGCCGGACTTGAAGGAGCTGATCAACGAGCACCAGCAGAAGGCAGAGGTGCTGCACAAGAGTGCGTCGAATGAGGACAAGGAGGTGGAGGATAGGGAGGTGGAGGATAGGGAGGTGAAGGAGGCGGTTCCCGAAGCCGAGGTTGCTAATAAGGTGTGAAGGAGAGGTGCTGATGGATAGTCGCAGTTGGGCGGATCTTCAGGGGATCTCTCTCTAATGGCCTATTCTCCAGAGAATTCTTTCTCTATTGGCCCGATCCTCATTTGTTATTCTGTTGGTCCTCCAATTCTGACATCTCTTTCTCTGTTGGCCCTCACTTCTGATATCTCCTTCTCTGTTGGCCCTCACTTGTGGTATTTCTTTCTCCATTGGCCCTCACATTTCTCTCTCTGTTTGCCCCCAATTCTTCCTCTATTCTGGTTGAGTCCCCTGGACGGCTGGTCTGCAATTAATGAAACAAAATCAGACGCGAAAGCCTCCAGGTGCTTCAGACTAAGGGTTTCTCTTTGTAATGACGACAAGTGTTGATGTATTGATGTATTGATGTATATACATAACTAATGAACCAGACAGCAGCAGCGGAATGCTATCCGCTGTGTATGTTTATGAGTTGGCAGTAGGAGAAGAGATGAAGTGTTGAAGCAATAGACTGACTCAGAAAATAGTAAAACTTATATGACTGGAAATCACACTGTTGGGAGCAAAGAGGAGGTGAGTCAGTTTGAGAGGGAAGAGGGTGAGGAATTGTGAGATTGGAAGGAGCGTTTGAGATGGGATATATAGCAAAGGGCAAAGAAAAGAGCAAAGAAATGGCACAAGAAACCAAAGGAAACAGAACAGAAATCAATGGAAATAGAACAAAAGTATACTGCCATATGAACTAAGGGGTTGACAACTACTGGGAAAGGAGTTTGGCAGGAAATGGGCAAACAATCTGCGAATCTTGTGAGTTTGTTTGAAATGAGAGGAAAGAGGTAACTTTCCAGTCTACAGTCCTGTGTTTGATATCCAGTCTGTTTCCTGCAGCAGCTTTGCTACAACTTCAATGCCTCGTTCATTGTCTCTGCAGTGTTTCCAGATTGATCCCCGCACTTCTGCTTTTTCTCAGTCTACTCCTTGATAATAGTTGGAATTTCTGGGAGATGTCACACGGCAATTCGGATATTTCCTTCACATAAAGTTCTCCTTGCTTTGCTGTTGAGACTCCTTTGGTCATCTTTTCTCGATGAAGTTCCGATATGGGAGATTCTCACCTGATTGTAAAATAAAGGGCAATTTCCATCTTCATCTACCGGAAAAGGAGAGGAGATAATTCAGGGATTCTTAAGAATGAGGGGCAGTTCAGTTTTTCCTCTGTCTTCAGCAATTGCAGTTATTTCCTCAGTGAGCTCCGCTGCTCACCAGACTCGTTTACCGTCATTAAAGCCTCTCACAGTTTCCCATCGGTTAGTTAATGGCAGCAAAATGTACCTGAAGAACAGACAATGTAGCATTTCTTGGGTGCAGAGGAAGCGAGCTTTGCTTGCTCAACATTGTGGGAAGTAGCCAAGAGATCAGAGAGAAGAAACAACAAAGACTCTGTTTACTACAATCTCCTTTTTCTCTCCTTTCAGGCACATCTTTGTTGATGGGCTTTTCCATCTCTTTTCTTCCTGTCTCCAGGGGTTTTGGATTATACTCAGAGTAGTAACTCAGCTGCTTGAGCACTATGGGGAGTCTCATTCAATGAGATTTATATCATTCTAAAGGCTTCCCAGTTTTGGGCTTCCCAGCTTTGGGCTCTTCAGCCATTTCATCTGCTATAACAATAACAATCGTCTCTCCTCCTCAAGCATACTGCATGATAAATTAACAAGCAAGAAGGCCTTCCAAAATGCTCCAAGCGCCGCATCTAAATCAACAAACTATGCCAAAGTATAGCTTTTGTAAGGACACTAATGCCTCATCTGGGAAGAAGACCTGGCAATGGGAAGCTTGCTGAGTATACAAATTCATAGCAGTGAAACCTCTAGTCTAAACCACTAGTCTTTTTGTTTAATTCCTGGAAGCAACTCTGTCTTTGCGTGAAGGCAAATCTCATTGCTGCTGGCAAATTGTTGCAAGAGATTCAATGGGATTTGGAAAATGAGGGCAAAGACAGAAAGAAAGAAAGGAAGGAAGG
>JAKTWI010000697.1:0-11120 GCA_030561065.1 Sporopachydermia cereana | reverse complement strand
TACACTTTCAAGTTAGCTCCAGTGGCCTAAAGGTAAGGCGCCGCTCTCCGGAGGCGGCGATTGTGGGTTCGAGTCCCATCTGGGGCTAATTTATTTTTTTGTTTTTGGCGTCCTTAACTTCTCAATTTTCTATTGTATGTTGACTCTCTTACTATGTTTTGAAGAAGAGCTGAGCTGATTCTGTTTTATCTTTGAGTGAGTAAGCACCCTTAAACAGCATTGAATTATACATATCGGATACGATTCGCGGTCTTGCCCTGCACCTGACTATCGTGCTGCAGATATCTCAACTTCTGTACATCTGATCGAAGCATCTCCATCAACCAACCTCAATACTTTCAATCAGTTTGCTCTGGGAAATTCCTGGGTGAGGCATTAAACGTGGTGAAAGCTGGTGTTACGAGATTCGAATTGTAAGCTGGTTCATGCAGCACTTTCCAGACTACCCTTGGACTACTTTTCCCAGCACAGTGAAGTAAATTTCTGAAACATCAGTCGACGCCATCGAGCAAAGCTGGCAGTACAAACTGGTTGCGTTGTCACAGCTAGAACGATAGACCATCAAGATGGATTACCAGAACCGAGTGGGATCAAAGAAAGGAAGTGGAGGTGTTGCTGGTACCAGTGAAGCAAATGCCAATCGCCGAGAAAGGCTGAAAAAATTGGCACAGGAATCCATCAACATCGACAAAGGTATGCTAATCTGATTAGTCAAACAACAGAAAGACCTACTTGCGGAGTTTTCTCTACGATTGTTCTTCTACTAACAACACTTCTTTAACCATCTATAGATCCATATGTGTTTCGAAATCATCTGGGACATTTGGAGTGCAAGCTGTGTCTTACATCACACCTCTCCGATGGTGGATATCTCGCCCACACCCAGGGCAAGAAACATCAACTGAATCTGGAGAGGAGAGCCCAAGCCCAGGCTAAAGAAACGAAACTTGATCCTGTTACTGGACTGCCTATTCCTTCAGCCGATGGAAACCAGAAAGTTTTGGGTCTCTCCTCCATACCTAAAAGAAAGTTCCGCAAAGTGGGAAGACCTGGATATAAGATCTCTAAACTGCGAGATCCAACGACCCGAAAATACGGTTTGCTATTTGAGATCAAATATCCCCCACCCAACCCCAACAACCCGGATGAAAACATCCCACTGAAACCCCGTTACAGAATCATGTCGGCGATGGAGCAAACTGTGGATAAAAACCCAGACTTGTCCTATCAGTATCTTGTTGTGGCAGCAGAGCCTTATGAAAGCGTGGCCTTCAGAGTCTCCGCGGCCTTAGTGGACAGGAACGATCCCAATACGTGGAGCTGGTGGGACAGCGATGCGAGAGTGTTCTATGTCCAGCTGATGTTCAATAACCTGAAGATCACCAGCAGTTGATAGAGGAGGGACAAAGACAACCGCCGGCTGATATATCCTTTGAGTGGCTTTGCTCAATCTGCCACTCTATCAGTCCATATACATATCGATCCTGTGGAGTCGCAGCTGAGTAGCGTTTTGGACTCGTCAGAGTACCCCACCCATTCCACAGCTACTTTCTGGGTAAGGGGATGTGTTCCCTTTGGCTTCTGTTTCAGCATTTGGACGTTTCGTTTAGAGTTGGTATCTCGAATAGTGATGAATCCATCTTCACCACCCACAACGATCAGCTGATCATTGTGCATGAAACCGGCTTTCAGTTTATACTGACTGGGTTTGCTTCGCTGCTGTCGGTCAACGAGTTTCCCTGAGTTTGCATCAAGTCGTATGAAACAGTCAGTTGTGGTGGCTAGTACATATGACATCAAGTCTCTAGAACACTCCAATGAAGTGATTGGCTCTGATGCACATGACATCAAGACATTGCCAGTGTGTCAGTTACTGCGTTCAATTGCTCAAAGAATCGTCTAGTGATTCTACGTTCAAGTCAGCCTTCATCTCATAACTCACCTCCAATTGTATCCTCCTTCAATTCCCCTTTTCTGATATCATACGTTCTGAGCACACCATCAAGAGACCCTGCAAAGACATAGCAATCTTTACATCCCACGGCAGTCACACCGTCTTTAGCTTCCGTGAGCTTCTGGATGGGCCCTGTAGCCGACTTGTTCCTAACATCCCACAGTAGAACATTGGTATCATCCCCGCCAGACACGATCACAGACGAATTAGCATTGAAACAGACAGAGTTGACTTTTCTCATTGTATGACCGGTCAATCGTCTTATCACAGTGCCCTTCATTGTATCCCAGTAGAGAACTGTTCTGTCCCCACCGGAACTCACGAAGGACGTCTCATCGTGCGATATATCCACACTGTAAACGGGATACGCGTGTTCTTGACACTCACGTATAACTGTGCCAGACTCGTTATTGGTGAAGACAATCCTTCGATCTGCCCCGCCAGTCAAGGAATAAGTTCCCGAGGGGTTGAAACATGCCGCATGGACTGCCGAACTATGGACCTTCGATTTGTTAGCTCGGCCCAGAGGGGTACTAATGGGTCTTCAATTCGATTTTATTTGACAGTTTGGGAAGCCTCATATATTCACCAAGAATAGCAACCTCTTTTACTCACTTGGATGGAGTGCTTCAGACGGAGATCAATTTTCATTGCTCCTTGGCAGCCGAGGTGGGATACAAGAGGGACAACACCAGCGTCCGAACCCAATGAGCATCCTTGTCATGGAATGTCAGTACTGGCCTTTGCTTAGAATATTATATGTCTAAGTGAAAATGACAAGTTGGAGAACGAATTCTGGTGGCAGAGGAAGCTATCAAGTGAGTCCTACATGTGAGCTTACTGCAGAGCCATGCATTCTCTTGCAAGTGAATGCTTCTTGATTATATAATCCAATATCTAAAATAACGTTGGAGTTCTCGAGAGTTTATTAAGGTTACGAGAAAGTATAACCGTATTACTTTGATCTACTTGTCAATTGAACATGATGAGACAGCTTTTTTGACAGACGAGCTGGAAGATAAAGAAGACATAGAAAACCAATATCAACAATGTACACAGCTCCATAGTCCATTTGCAGAATGTATGACTTTCTTGCTTGCTTACAAGGTGACGACAGTGACGAGTCTTAGTTGAAGTGAAAGACAGTCTTAGTCAGCTCAACACTATCTCTCTAAGGATATATGAAGCCGAGAAGGCTTTGATAGTCATCGTTCCGTTGGTAAATAGAAAATCTCATCTTGGCAAACACGTCTGTTCATGTTGGTATAGTTTGGCACCTAAGACTCCACTTATCGTCCTTTTTAATTGTCTTTACTATTCTGCAATTCTCAGAAACCAAATCTCTATTACTACCGCTTGTGAAGAACTCACACCCAACTCACTCTAAATAAGATCTTCATCCAGACGAGCAGCAGGATTGTTCTCAATAAAGTCCAAACTAACCTTGTGGCCCAGCAGCTCTCTAATGTTCGACACACCATACTTAATCATTGTAGGTCTCTCCAAACTCAGACCCCAACCATGAACTCTCATATTCTTGGGCAACCCCATAGCTTCCAACATTTCAGGCCGGAACTGTCCAGAATTCCCAATCTCCACCCACTTCTTGAGACCCGGGTGCCAACCAAAGATTTCCAAACTAGGCTCGGTGTAAGGGTTGTACGCCGGCTTGAATCTCAGCTGGTGAACACCCATTTTACTGAAGAAGGACTGCATGAAGCCAATCAGGTCTCCCAGAGTCAAATTGTAGTCAGCCAACACACCTTCAACCTGGTGGAACTCGGCCAAATGAGTAGCGTCCACAGCCTCGTTCCGGAAAACCCGCTCAATAGAAAAGTATCTCACAGGTTTGGGGTCCTTGGCAAGCGCATGCAGCATTTTGGCAGAGATAGCGGTGGTATGCGTTCTCAGAACCATTCGCAGCGACTCATCGGCATTCCAAGGGTATCGATACCCAATGGATCCATAGTCACCTTCCTCGTGGACCTTATGAACGGCATTCCAGTATCTCTCGTCCTTAGGCTTATCGGCCTTCACAGGATCCTTCAGGTAAAATGTATCCTGCAAGTCTCTGGCAGGGTGCTGCTGAGGTACATACAGAGTATCAAAGTTCCAGAAGCCTGATTCAACATACTGGTTACTAGGCATCTCAGTGAACCCCATGGAGAAGAAAATCTGTCGGAACTCCTCTCTGACCTTGTTGAGAGGATGCAGGGCGCCGGCCTGCGGGGCAATACCCTCGGCAGCAAAATTATAAGGCTTGAACTCAACGTCTTTCCACGTGCCCTTCTGGACCATCTCGGCGGTAATATCCGTCTCCAGTTTCTTAATCTGCAGAGCAAATTCGGGGCCTTTAGCGATTTTGAAGGAGATCAGTTTAACCACTGATACTAGTTTGCGCTTCCGCAGTTCTGCCAGCACCTTGTTGTCGCTTATTGTGTTTTTCTCTTTGATCTCCTTCAGATAAGCCACTGTCTCGTCTTCAGGCAGCTCGGTAACATTGGGCAACAGTCTGTCTCCATCCTTTTTGATCCATCCATTCTTGAACGCCTTGGCTTGTCCCAGCTTTCCACTGGCACCCAACAGTTTCTACATAGCAGTGATGTTAGTACAATTTTCAGCCAGAAGCACCGAAAAGAGCATCCCTGATTATCACAGCGGATAGAACTTCACTTACAGGAACATCGGC
This sequence comes from Sporopachydermia cereana, assembly GCA_030561065.1. Taxonomy (NCBI): domain Eukaryota; kingdom Fungi; phylum Ascomycota; class Sporopachydermiomycetes; order Sporopachydermiales; family Sporopachydermiaceae; genus Sporopachydermia; species Sporopachydermia cereana. Next base: position 6,477 of record JAKTWI010000697.1, on the reverse strand, counting down.
AATCTTCAGACCGTCCATAGCCTTAGTGACTTGCTGCAGCAGTCTCATTTCATGAGATCCATGTTTCACGATATCTTCGCCTTCTTCCGTCAATGTCCATTTTTCCCTCTCAACTTTGGTGAAAACCACCATGGACTTGGCAGCCAAGGAGCTCAGGGCAGCTGATGATTATCACACCGATTAGTATCAAAAACCTAGAGTCATGACAATTCAGAAATAAAAGGCGGGGATTTGCCATAGTAACGCAAAGTCAGTCTTACCTTGAAGAGTCTGTGAGTCGACATCAGGGAATGTCACAGCCGAGTCCTCAATACTGGAAAGCTCGTCCAGCTTCTTTAGAATGTCCAGTTGTAGCGTGGTCATGTTGACTATCTCTTTCTGTTGTTGGAAGGGATGGCTCTTATCAACCCGTATCCAATCTCTCTATCAACAGTACCTTCTCGTAGGCCTGTTTTTCCCTCTTGCTGTAAGGCAATTCCAATCTCAGCCGGCGGCTCCCCAATACTCACAACTTCTCTATATAAAAGATCCAGTTCTCCTTATCATATTCGTCCTGTTGTATAATCACTTCAGACCTCCCGTCGTCCCATAGCACAATTTTCACTCCGTTCCGACACATACAGAATCTGCTGAGAGTATGCACCAACCTGATATGAGACGGTCCCTTTCCGTGCTGGAATATACTTGACCGGTGTTTCTGGCGTAAATACAGGCATTAGGAAAGGCGGGAGCTAAAGAGGAGATTAAATATTGACGTTATCACCAACTAGGCCTGCCGGGGTCGGATATGTTGGAGATGCACAGTTGATTGTTGGACTGGAGCAGTTGTGACAAACGAATCGAATCTTTATGTCTGAAGGTGGTAGTGACTGGGTACTATCAAGGGAGAGTTTTGAAACGTCTGTCCGACTGGGTGAGAGATTTTGTTTCTGGAAAAGCCGTTTGAAGAGAGACGGTAGAACCTGCAGTCCAGTTGTCTCAGTTGGCAAAGACCCTGACTACTTGATAATCAATCCTAGGATAGGGTCGTTATCCATTCTTTACAGTAAACTAGGACACAATGATGGATACAGAAGAGGAGAAGCCTGCGGTCCGAGACCGCAGTGACTCGGAAACAGAATCGGAGCCAGAGCAAGACTTGAAAATGAGAGTCAACTCTGCCGCCCCAGAAGCCATTCCAAAGACCCCAAATCAGAAACACATAGCAGCAAACCCAGCAGAATCAGGCCTTGGGGAGAATAAAGAGAGCCAATCGTCTCCGTATTCCTCACCACTCTCATCACCACATTACCCCTATGAGTCTTCTGACTTCTCCGACGTGTCATACGAATCCTCCCCTGAACCGGGACAGATAGAACAGGAGATTGCCGAACTGAAGAAAGAGATAGGCGAAGACGGCAAAGTGCCTCTAGAGGCGAAACGGAAACTGAAGGCTCTGGAAGAACAAAGCAAACGCTTTGACTGCAAATGGAAAGGTTGCAGTGCAAGTGTGTCGTCCCGCGAGAGTCTTGTGTCTCATCTTTTGTTTGCTCATGTGGAAATGCGGCAATCACAGTATAAATGTGAGTGGGAGGGCTGTAACCGAGCTGGTCTGGTTCAGCCTTCGCGGTTTGCGTTGATCTCACACTTGCGAACTCACACAGGGGAAAAGCCCCTTTACTGTATAGTGCCGGAGTGCGATAAAACTTTCACGCGATCTGATGCCATGGCCAAACACATGAAAACAGTCCACGATGCCCACCCTGCAAAGCCATTAGAGCGCGTGCCGTATTGGTATCGCACGGTGGGGGCAATCAGTGAGAGCAAACAAGAAGGGGGCACCCGAGACGACTTGCCTTTGCTGGAAAAGGCCGCTGATATAGCAAATCGACATACAAACGAACTGATGGAAGATCTGGAACGACAGTTCCTGGAGGGGGTGCTGGCGAAGAAGGGGTTTATCGTGGGAAATAGGAAAAGGAAACTGAAAAGCGGCATTTCAGAAGATTTGGTGATGGTGAAGAAAGAAAAGAAAGGACGGAAGAAGGCAGACCCTCGAGAGGCAGGCGAAGGGGAGGACGAAGATAACGACAACAATCATATAGAGCTGGATGACGTGATAGAAAACAGCTATGAAGAAGACGAGGAAATAGCAGCTTTGAAGGGCGTGGAAGAGACAAAGGAGATGCTGGAAAAGCTGAAAAGACAGCTGCTCTGGGCATTGGAAAGACAGGAGAATTTGAAGTCAGAGCTCGAGCAGCTGAACGAAGAAAAGGCAGAACTGTGGTATAAGAAGGAACTGCTTTTTGATGAGTTGATCGTGCGAGATTTGGGAGAACCGGCATTAGAGAGTCTCGCTAAGGATGTTCTGGGGATGAACTGATTGGGCCTTAGGTATCGGATATTCATAGCAGAGAAGAGCCCTAGCAGGTAATACAGTCCTGATAATGACATGACATAACGGGGCTGTGGTTCCGTATTTCCCAATTAATAGTTCCATCGAACTGCACGATTACCTATGAAATTTATGATATTATACGAAACACCAATGCTCAAGACTCGTCCTTCTTTGGTCCCCAATTCACCCCCAGGAATCCAGTTCGTTGTTTCTTTGGCTTTCCGACCACAGCAGGCTTCACCAGAAAATGCGGAGGATGTTCCGGCACATCCAGTCTCAGGTAAATGTACTGCAGCTTGCCATTTTCGTCTGGCACCATCTCCAACTGGGCCAACCCTGTTTTCTGTGTCCCTTCAACATGAAATCTCATTACCAGATGCTCCTTTTTGTCTTTGCCGAGATACCTTTTAGAGCTACAGCAACAGTTAGTCATTACTCATTATTACTCCTCTATCATTGAACAACGAATATCCCAACAGCTACCCGCTCCGACTATCGCCAAATCAACTTACGCAATTGGCCGGCTTCGGGCCCATCTGTTGTCGGTCGTCTCTCCATAAGCTTTGAACTTATTGCCTCCCAGAAGCTCTTGGCTTTTGGGGTCGTTTTCCAGCAGCTTCACCGTCCGGTTGAACACCTGCGTATCCCCAGACGGTAAAAACACCTCTTCCACAGCGACATATAAGACGAGTCCCTATTACAAAGTTAGTCAATAGGCCCTCATAACTTCTCCTGTTCATCACATCCTCCCAAATCACAATCATAAATCTGAGAAATCCTTCCCCATTTCAGCCTCTGGAGACACATTCTCACAGCCACTCTAAACTTACCGTGAGCCCAACGGCGGCTGCCACCAGAACAGACGAGAATATAAAAGTGCTTGCCCGAGCCAATCTGTCGGAAAGCCTTTCAAATAATGAAGGCTTGGAAGAAAAAGGAGGCGGAGGCGGAGGTGGGGCACTTCCTTCTCCGGTTTCCCTGAATGTGGCGTAGCTGCGAAAACTGGAGACCCTCTGAGCACCCAACTGTGCCAATGGTATTCTCGTTTGCAGCTGTTTGAGTTCACCCACACCCGCATTTGATATCCTTCCGGGATGTATCCGGAACGACGCTCTGACTAAGGGCCAGCTTCTGTTCATATTTGCTATTTGCTGTATCTCACAGATGAATGTGACCCAGAATGATGTGGCGGAGAGTGATGATTCGGTGAATGCAGGAGAAGCTGAAGTGTTGTGTAGAAGCGTCTGGAGGTACGTTTGTAGCAGCAAAACTCACACATCAGCAAACGAGAGTAACTCAATGTATAGAAGCAGTATTACTTCAATGATGGAGGAATGGCCATTGAAACTATTCACAGTATGGAGAAACATCACTTCCGGTATCACTGCGATAAATTTTCATTCTCTCCGAATTGAGTGTTTAAGGGTAGAAACGACGAGATGAGACGCGAGGGCTATAAGAGCGGGGCTACATAGTTAGTCTGATGATATGAGAGATGGGGAATGAGATTATCAGACGTAATAGAAGCTATGGAATAGAAGAAGCAGAAGGTTGAACAGCAAGATGACTGCTACAGTGCTTTTCTTTCATCCCTTTGAAGGGCAAACCTTACAAGCGGTGGCTTGAGACGATGTCCGGATCTTGCATCTTTCTGAGGAGGTTCTTCATAGAGATTCAGTATTAGTGAAAACAGTGATATTAGAGAGAGGAAAAATGAATACAGAGAGCAGCTTAGGACTGCTTCCCGAAGAAAGCTAACCAGACAAAATAATACAGTCTATGAGGGAATATCAAAACATTGACAAACCAGGCAGGACGCAAAGCGAGAGTACTGATATCAGTGGAGAGGACTTGTCGGCAAAATCGCACTCCACTACAAAAACAACTTCCCTCAGCCCAAAAACGACAGTAAATAGTACAAGAATCAAACGATTGCTCTCGTGATGAGCCGTCAGTTTCAACCAATTTGGCAAAACATATCCTTCCAAAATGGGCACCGTTCCTGACCCTGAGCGGCTTATTGAGACCGAGAAGCTGAATGCTCAATGAGTTACTTGAATGCTTTTTTCAGCTTGGAGAGAAATCCTCCCTTCTTCTTGGGTGCGGGTGCAGGTGCAGATGCGGGTTTCCCGGATGCAGATGTAGAGGCGGCAGGTGCTGCGGAAGCCTTGCCGTTGTACAACTTGGCTTCAACGGGTTTTGCCTCTTTCGGCTTTGCCGTCTTAGAAGCAGACTCCTTGGCCTCCGTCTTCGGCGGTTCGGTCTTGGAAGCAGAGTCCTTAGCCTCCGTCTTCGGCGGCTCGGCATTCAAATCCTTGGCGTCCACTTTGGACACCTCCTTGAAAGCGGAGATCTCCTCCGCGTTCTTGGGAACGACAATAGCAGCTTCAGGAGCGGCAGACTCCTTTTTAGGCTCGACGTCAGGATTCAGCGCTTTCGGGTCCAAAGTGGAAACCTCCTTGAAAGCGGAAATCTCTTCGGCATTCTTCGGAATGACCAAACCAGGTTCGCCCAATGTGGTCAGCGGCTTCTCTTCCTTCGGCAGAACAGTGGTCTTCACATCGTTCCCAGAAGCGGCAACGGCGGCGGCAGCAGTGGCAGAAACAGCGCCAGCGGATTCAGGGATTGTGGCGTCCGTAGACAAGTCCTCCTCGGTCAAGACATTGTTGATGTTGCCGTGTCCGTCGTCCTCAAACTTCTGGGACTCGCTGTACACCCAATAGCCATCCACAACATACTGGAATGAGAATCGTGTTAGAAACAGTCAATGAACATACATCCCCACATTTCTCATATAACTCATTTTCATCACAGTCAGCATATCATACCTTGTAGTAAACCTTCTCCTTTCCCAAGGGGATGGTGGCACTGAAACTTCCGTCGGGAGCCTTCACAAGAGGAATGGACTTGGACCAGTTGTCAAAAGTGCCAGTGACAAACACCTCAGAGGGGCCAGCAGGCCTAGCAATTTACTGTTAGTATTGAGTTCAAAATCTCATCCTGAAACAACTGCGACAAACCACAGAACACACATCCGCTTCCGCTTCCGCCTCGCTTTTACGTCCAATCCCTGCCTTCGTCTTCCGCCACCTCTTTCCATTCTTTTTCCTTCCTCCCTTCCTTCCCGTGTCTTGCCCCATTCTCACTTACCAAGTAAATGTATAGGTAGGCATTGTTTTATCGAATGTGCTAAGTGGAATTCTGCGGAACCAAAAAGAGCTCAATCTCGTCCTGAATGGCTCAATTGTTTAATTGTTGTCTCACTTATTAGCAGTCCTCGCTTTTTTTATCCTTTCACTATTTCAAAGACCCTTGTGGCGTCTCACCAGAGAAAACGACCTTGTTTCGATCTTGAGACGTCACCCTGCGCCTTTTGTCAGCTGTGAGATGCCAGAGATGTACCTTCAAAAGAGCGAATTGCCAGGAGTTTGATGCGAATTATCAGCTTCTTTACCTCTGAATCCTACCTGTTTCTTTTCCTGCTTTTCTGCTGATAAGAAAAAAATTAATAGACAAATAATGATAGTTTACAAGCAGTAAATGGGGAATCGCTGCTACAGAGAGGCGAGGAAGGGTGGGGCGGGTGCGTACGGAAGGGGAGGCGGGTGTACCGAGTGGGGGATGAGGCTCAAGGCCGAAAAGGGAAACTCCATGGAGAAGTATCTGCGAGGGCGCAGTAAGCAAATGAGGAGGAGAATGGTAGGAGGGAGAAGATGGGGTGGGATAGAATAAATATGAGTATGTACTATACAGAAAACTGCATACTAAATGCATGTATCATAGCATTTTCTGATATTCAGCTGTTCTTGCTTGCTCTAAAAAAACCATTACATGCTGTAGCATCTTCAAGCCTGCGGCAGGGATGAGGAAGTCTGCGTCGGTATGCATACATTTTCAGCAGCTGTACGGAAGGAGCGTCTCTGTTCGATAAGGGGAGTGTTTTTCTTGTCAGGCATGTGTAACAGGACGCCTGTACGTGTCCTGCAAGCTACGCATATAAGCTTTAAGGTTTACAAACGTTGCATATTTGTGCATGAATTGCATGTGAGAGAAGATCACAACAATGAGGAAGGACAGGATGAATAACAACAACAAAGGGA
>JAKTWI010000696.1:0-11150 GCA_030561065.1 Sporopachydermia cereana | reverse complement strand
TGCCATGGTTGGCTATCTACTAAGGCACGGTTCTGCAATTCTGAGGCTCTACAATGATGTGACTTCAGCAGATCATTTGGCTGGATAGGATGCTTCGATTACATAATAAGCGGAGTCACCTGGGCTTGTAGAGAGAACAACAACAACTGAAAAACAATCAACTCCAAGCTATAATTTCTAAGTGTTGAAGAAGAGAGATTATACAAGCGGTTATAGCCAAAGCTTGAATGAGTCATACTTTTGTATACCCATCATATCGGTCAATCAGTGGCTCTGAAACCCTACAGAAAGAATCAACTCTGAGATGAGAATCCTCTTCTATCAAGTCTGGCTTAACATAACAGAAGTTTATTAGAAAGGTGAAAGGTATTCAGAGACTGATTCCCAACTCAAACGGTTGAAGGAAAACTGCTCTTTGAGTACAAGACGATATTATCACAGGATTTGCGTCTTCAGCATTACCACCAGGGTCGCAAAACAACTGCACATCTCTCACCCGCTACTGATAACTCATCGCAGCTCTCTCAGTACACAACTGACTATTCAAGCAGTCTTCCTTATTCTCACAATCCCCAGCATATTGTAGAGAAAGTAAAAACACGGCCATCGCCGCAAATCAGATTTGATTGTCATCACCCGAAATGGCAATAATAAGGCACCTGTCAACGGCCGTATTTCAGGTGGGAGTTTCGGTTGCGTTTCTGGGACAATAAGAGACTTTCCGAAGACTTCAGTACGTATTATTAGTCTTTATAAGCATTGAGAAAGGCCAGTTTGCAGCTGAGATTGCAGCTGTTTTCGGTTGCATCTTCCGAGCTGTCGGGGCTTGTCGGATATGCCGAGGGTTCGGGCGGCTGTACGGAGGCACGATTCATATACCTGATTGGAACAGATGAATCGGGTGAATCGTATGAACTGATGATTACTCTTAAAGCTTAAATGGGTGCAGCGTGGGTTGCGAGCTGCCGGTTTAGGGTTAAGGTTAAAATAATTATATAGAGGTTATTTTGGCATCTGGGGTGGTTGTTCAAACGTTAACTTTATTTGCAGGCCAGTCACCAAAGTGCTGTCAATGATTGGGGATGGAAGAGGAAGGAGGGTATCAAAGATTGGTTATTTGGAGGACCGCAAGTATCTGTTGCTTGGATAGAACGGTGACAGAAGTACTGGTAGTAAGGGCATTAAGCAGACAATGAAAAACTTGTCTGTTTGCAGACATTCGTTGACTCGAACCGGCACTTTCATGGAGTATCAGAATGCTCCCCAGATTGTTCAGAAGCTTACAGGATTTGAATCAGGTGTGCAAAACCACTGAAAATAGAAGAAAAGGCCGGATACTATTATCCAAGAGGGGATTACAACAGGAAAGCTCATTGGCCTGAAGGCTATCAATTTGGGTTACAATTGGGTGGTTTAATTGATTTCCTCTGTTGATCATAGGTATACAAATCCAATCCCTTTGCTCTACTGATGTGAGTTCTATTAGTGAGCTAGGAAGCCTATTGGCATCACTATATTACACATGTTACTCTTAGAGCTCCAATAGGGGACGGGGGAAAACTTACTGAACAGATAGAAGTAACTGCGTTGGCCCAAGCATTGTTGATGTTTTCATTAGCTGCATGTCAGACATTCCTGACAGCCAATAAGATGTGAATGCAAAAGCAGAGGTATCTGAAAGAAGACTAGCTACAAGATAAAGTGTGTACTGAATAGAATCTTGACTTTGGTGATATTCGGGATTTGTTAAGGCTAAGGTCTCCGGGAGTACAAAGGCCACCTCACTGAACTACAAGTAGATATACCTCTCCTACCTTAGACAATAATCAATTGCATATACTGTAGTATGACAGCTTGTAAGCAATAAGCTGAGAGTCAGCAGTGTCAATGTCTGTATCTCTTTGGCAATAGGGAAACTAGGATAGAGCATGCCTGACATCATCCGGGAGTTCAATGTTATCACTTCTCGCCTTAGCTGGTGCGAGTAATCAAACAGTGCAAATACTAAGTTGTTAATGTTGAAGCTCTACTGTCCATACTACTGGAAACACTCATGAGGAACAACTTGAAAGAAAAAAAATCATACAGACAGATTACTGCAACAACAAATACCTATTTTTGGGACAAGCGAACATCAGGAGCCCTGTTGCAAACTTGTCAAGCACTGAACAAACAAGCAGCACACAGACATTAGATAGTGAGAGAGAATAGCAATGGAAGGAACGGTACTGAAAGGCCTGTTTCAAAGCTCTCCAATTTGATACTGTTGTTATACGGTAACAAGTGATCTCTGACACATTGAGGGAGAAACAGACAGAGTACATACACTATGAGAGCAGCAAACAGCACCTTAAAGGTCCGCCCAAGAAAACCTAAGGTTCTGACTATTACCACTCATTGACTGAAAGCTGTATGGCAATTGCATCTTTTCCTGCTGCGGCCTATCCTAGTCAACTACTGATTGTAATTCTACAACAAGAAACTGCCCAGCTTGTGCACCGACTCCGTACTGCTTACCAATTGGCTTTCCTTCCAGTGCCTCCTCTTATATCTCTGCTACGCCATTCATCAGCATCAGCACTCAGCAATCCTTCATTTTATGGAGAATCACTGAATGGGTCAGAAACCTGTATGTTCCGCCTCAGATGGATCTCCATTAAGTCCAAACCTTGCACTGCAAGTAGTGAGACAAACCATAACCTTATTACAGCTTTACGAGATCGTGCATAAGTACGCTTACAATGTACGTAAGATCCACTACCATTACTGGCGATCATCAAACAATTACTCAGATGATAAAAGATACCACAAGTACGATATTTCGACTCAATTCCAGGGACACTATTCTAAAAACACTCTAAAACTCTCCTCTCCGCCGTCTATTTATGCACTATCAATCATCCTCCCGTCGAGTAATGAAATCGACCGTCTCTTTGATGAACTCTTCTGGCCTCTCACTAATGATCCAGTGACCACACTGAAAGTCACGAACCTCAAAGTCAGGGAAAAAGGAACCTATTACAGGGAAAGCCTCGTCCGTCACGTAATGGCTATCAAGACCTCTCATGAAACAACTGGGCCGAGGGAACTTGCTTTTGTTGCTGTCGAAGGGGAATGCCGCAATGTGGTCCAGAGACTTGCTCAGTGTGTCTAAAGGAATCCTAAACTTGAAGTCCATCTGATTAGACCCGTCATCCCGTTTCACCCGCTTCAGGTTAGTAAGAATAAACTGCTGAATCGCCACATTCGGCTCCACTGCACTCATAATTTTGTAAGCTTCTTTCGAGCTTTTTATCCCCGCCCGCTCAATCTTCTTCATAGCAAGCAGATACCGAGGAAACTTCGAAGAAAGACTGGCGTCTATCGGCGCATTGTCTACTGAAATGATATACTTCATCAGGTCCGGCTGTCGCAGTGCAGCCGCCATCACTGTCTTCGCACCCATAGAATGTCCAATGGCAATGACCTGCCGTTCAGGCTCATTGCGATGCAACTTCTCCTTTACACTCTCGTCCAGCTTTTGCCACTCCTCCGCCGCATCCCTCTGTACAACTGTGCGAATGAAGTTTTCCACATCGGCTGCCATGGCGGGATAATCGTGCCGAGGGTTGTGAGGGCTGTCTCCGTGGTTCCGCAGATCCACACAGTAAATATGCCGTTTTAGCCTGTTGCAGAGAACCTGGCTCACAGTGCGACTATTAGTTTTTGAGCCGAAAAGGCCATGCAGCATGATAATCGGCGTGCCTAATGCGGTCCGAAGCGGGTCATATTCGTCAGGTGTATACCTGTCATACGCCAAATCCAAAGTGGGGATATCTGTAGCGTAGGGGTCAGTGCGTTTCCACATCCATTCATCCTCCTTTGTGCTTTTCAGAGTGTAGTTACGAACACTCCCAAATGTCGTTGGACTGATGTGTGAAATTCCAGCACCCTTCACCCGTCTTAACAGGCTCGGCACTACTTGTCGGACAGTGCCACAATAACTTCTAAGCGATAGAGAAGCCATAGTCAATCAGCAGCTGTATGACAACGGTGTGTTGAGAGTTCGCTCACTCAGCTCATCACACTTTGGGAGCTAACAATCATCTCGTCTCAATGGCAATCAACCCGTTGATCCAGAAGAATTTATCCCATCATCTTCATCGGAGAGCAAAAAGCTCTGGCGGGGGCATCCTGGAGACACTTTCTCAGGTTAAAGTTAGCAAAGTCAGGAAAAGTCAGGAAAAGTCAGGAAAAGTCAGGAAAAGTCGTTCTCATTCATCCATGACGTGAAACGATTTGAACCTCATCTCCTTTTGTCCCTCATCTTCATACATCGAAAAAGCTGAGGTAAAAGGTGGGCAGAGAGACATAAACAACGCACTGCACTTTGCAGGGAAGTCGGCAGCAAATATGCTCACCTCTAACGATAGCTTCCTGCATAGAGCAGAAACTTGATACGGTTTACCTTTCTTTCCCATTGATACTTCCATTTGGTGTATACTGCAGGATCCGAATAGTTTCCAGCGTTGGACAGAAGATCATAGTTTTGCTGGTTTGTTGTGTCAGTCTCTAACGAAACTGACCTTATTTGCTCTTCAAAAGAGGCCTCTCCGAGTTCTTGACAATGCAGCGATTTCCAGAGTGAGTTGTTCTCTTGCGGTGCCATAGAGTTTTGATATTCTTGAGCATCCGGCTTGTTGAAGTCATTTGAATTTGCTTCAGTCTCGAGTGGGCCTGTGACAGGAGGGTATGTCACAGGGTGTGGCTCAATTGTCTGTTTTCTGTGAAGTCAGTATGCAGTCCATCAGGAGTTACTGCTAGAAACGAGTTGACGACATACGGTTGCTCTTTCTCAGCAGAGAGCAAGTGTTCTCCACATTTGTTGAGGATGTTCTCTACAAAGGTTCGAAGCTTGGCAATCCATGTTGAGAAAAAGCTCCGGAGTGATTGCTTGGGATGTTGAGCAACCAATTGCTGGTTGTTCGAGCCTCCATGGCCGAGAGAATGAAACGCCGGTGTTTTGATACCCGACGTGCCAACTGTGGGATTGTCTGCAGACGGATCTTTCACCTCAATCTCCTGAGATGGACCCTCTTCACCCCTTTCAGACTCCTCTGTAGACTTACCACTGGGCAATTTCCATACTGGCGGCTCCCGGTGATCGCTAAATATCAAATTCTCCTTCCGGAGCTTTTCCTGATCTACAGAGTGTTTTCCCTTCGGAGAGGGAGCAACTGAAAAGGCCCCACTTTGAATGTCCCTTCCCCTTTCCCACCCACGGTCACTCCGGTTGAGTGACAGAGGATTGAACAAATTTGTCAGATGATTGGAACTGGAAGGTCTCAGAACTTGCCGCGTGGCTGCTCGCTTTCCTGCTCGATTCGGTGTCCGACATGCTGCTCGACTTTCCGTCAAAGCATCTCCTGCCGCCTTCTTTCTTTTACGGGGCCGGTCTTTTGGCAGCTCGTCATTTTCGCGCTCACTGTCCCAGCCCGAACAAATCTCTCCACTCATTCTTTTCTTCCCCTTTGTTCCCGGGGTGACCTCCACTCTACTGCCTGCACTTCTAGGTACATCGCTTCCCTGCTCTCCAATGAACCTCTGAGCCCAAGGGGCACTCCCCCTCCCCGAGACCCCTCTGTCAATACTAATAAGCATACAATACGATTTCTAGACAACAGTAGCAATCGAAGGAATTCTAGCAACCACACATTGTGTTTATTCTGGGCTATTCGGCAGTGTATGTTAGACGATAAAGCGGACATAATACTTGGAGCTCCACCGTCCTTTCCTACCTTTCATATTGAACAAAGAAAATAGGAGGAAATCGCTGTTTATATAGTGACAACTGGGCGGCTGGTGGCACTTTTTGCAATGTCCACAAATCCCTACTGGCAGTTTTGTGGCCAAAGCAGAAAACGCTGCATCTACAGGCATTTTTTGAGTGATGATAATGTCATTCGAAGATCAAGAAGAAGAAAGCAACAATCAGAAATGAAGATTTGAAGGTATAAGGGACCGAATCGGAACTACTGATTAGGTCCCGGTTCTAGACAGGACCAGCATTCCATTCAGTCCAAATCAGCTTACGCAGTTGGCAGTTTCAGTAGGCCTCTACCAGTGTGAGCAGATGAAAAGACAGGTATACGCCATCTCAATGCTTCTCCTTCAAAGAGGAAAATCAAATAAGAGAAAACTGCAATCAGCCTAACAAAATTTCTTCCCGGCAATTGGTGCCCGTTACATCCCATAATATTGAAGAAAATGATAGAAATTGTACCCATTAAAACGGGGTTCTTTTGCCCATCAACACTCCTCACAGTCAGACAGGCCCCAGCAGAGATTTTCAAGAGGAGACGCGATGTTCCGCTGAACATCCGGTCTCATCTCGTTTAAAAAGATAACATCTTTTGGGCTGAAAATTTTAAGGTAAACCGGGAAGTGTGGCGGCATGATTTATCTTCAGTATATGGAGCAGCAAAAGAAGTCATGAGCTTCCTTCCCATAAGCCGTTGACTTCCCTCTGCGTCAAAACTCTCCTTCTCTGGCTATTTCAAGTTTTGGCTGTTTGGTGAGAGTACGACCAACTAGGGAGGATAGAAGACTCGGAAAGAACCAAGCGGCATAATGAACAGGTTTCTCGTCTCCAGAGCTCAGTTGGTTCACCAGGCACGCAGGGCACCTGCCTTCCGACTGAAGACGCAACGCCGGAATATCGCTCTGAATGCAGAACTGAAGGCCTTTCTGGAACCGCTGCCCAAGTACGATGTTGTAGTAATAGGAGGAGGCCATGCAGGCTCGGAAGCCAGTGCCGGAGCTGCCCGCACGGGGGCCAGTACTATGCTGATCACTCAGAAAATCGACTCAATAGGCGTCTGCTCTTGCAACCCGAGCTTTGGTGGTGTTGGAAAGGGAACTCTTATGAAGGAAGTAGATGCCATGGACGGCGTTTCTGGTAAAGTTGTTGATAAAGCTGGAATCCAGTTCAAGATCCTGAATGCGTCTCGGGGTCCTGCCGTGTGGGGTCCGCGGGCGCAGATCGACAGGAAAATCTACAAAACAGAAATGCAGAAGGTTCTACTCAACTATCCGGGACTCGAAGTCAAAGAGGCTGCTGTAAAGGATATCATCATCAATATGGAGGCCACCGCAGACAATCAAACAGCCGCAGGTAATACCAGACTCCATGGATCTGTAGAGGGCATTATACTCGAGTCTGGTGAACTGGTGAAAACGTCAAATGTGGTTGTCACTACTGGAACATTTCTGGGTGGTGAGATCCACATTGGGATGACGGCATACCCATCGGGAAGAATAGGCGAAAACGCCACTTTTGGACTCACTGAGACGTTCAAAACTGCCGGGTTCAGAGTGGGCAGACTGAAGACTGGAACTCCTCCAAGGCTTTCTAAGAAATCTATCGACTACTCACAACTAGGGGAGGAGCCGGGTGACAAAATACCCGTGCCTTTCAGCTTCATGAACGACCGAGTGGCCATTGAAGAGCAACTCCTCTGCCACACAACATACACAAACGAGGAAACCCACAAAATCATCCGCGATAACCTCCACACAACTCTGCACATCAGAGAGTCCGTTCGGGGCCCTCGGTACTGTCCATCTATTGAGAGCAAAGTGATCCGGTTCCCTCGGAAAGATTCTCATAGAATATGGCTGGAGCCAGAAGGACTGGACACCGATGTGGTTTACCCGAATGGAATTTCTGTAACTCTGCCAGCGGAAACGCAGTTCAAAATGCTGCGAACGATAAAGGGACTGGAAAACGTAGAAATGCTTCAACCGGGATACGGAGTTGAGTACGACTATGTGGACCCCAGAGAGCTGAGAGCGTCTTTGGAGACCAAACTGGTGAAGGGGCTGTTTTTGGCAGGCCAGATTAACGGCACTACCGGCTATGAAGAAGCCGCAGCCCAGGGATGCGTGGCAGGCATAAACGCTGGTCTGCAGAGCCAAGGAAAAGAGCCAATGATTATCGGCAGAAGTGAAGCGTTTGTGGGAACGCTAATTGATGATCTCATCACAAAAGGCGTTGATGAGCCCTACAGAATGTTCACCTCACGGTCTGAATTCCGCATCAGCGTTCGGGCCGACAATGCCGACCTGCGCCTTACTGAAAAGGCAAGAGCCCACTCGGCAGTGTCCGATGAGCGGTGGGAGCGGTATCTTCACGATAAGGCTCTTTACGACACAGGGATCGCGATCCTCCAGAACTTCTCTCTCAGCCTGAACAAGTGGAACAAAATAATGTACAACATTGACCGGCCAAGCAGTGAAATCAACACAGCGTTCCAACGGCTGCTGGACAGCAAAGTGGCCATCAAGGATCTCATCAAACACCTACCGCAGGAGCCTACAATATACGGAGAAAACATGGCGTCTCCTGTCAATGCATACGAGTTTTTCCATGCCCTGCCCGAGCGCATTCTGCAGAAAGTTGACGTGAGTGCGAAATACGCAAAATACATAAACAACGAAAAACGCCAGGTGCAGCTGCTCCAATCGGACGAAGAGATCAAACTGCCCCGAGATTTTGATTACGCGTCTCTGGGTTCTCTTTCCATAGAGGAGATTATTCGGCTGAACGAAGTACAGCCAGAAACGCTGGGACAAGCTAAACGCATTCAAGGCATTACTCCCGGGACGATCATCTCTCTTTACAAAGTTCTGAAATACTCTCAAAAGGAAACGAAAGGGAAAGACTTCACCCCTCTTGCCTCAAATTCCGCCAGCGGCTCTGCACAGCCCCTGGCTTCCTGTACATAACGAGGAGACTGCAGAAATGCGTTGATGCATGTACTCTCAATACACGCTTGAATGGAAGAATGATTATGTGTTTGATTTCGGTTTATTTCGAAATCATGAATGTCAGATATCAACCAAAGGAAAAGTCTCACACTTACATGTCTGTTACATATCTTCAGCCACACAAAGTATCATACAATCACACATAACCATATACCCGTCAAACGGGTCTTGTATTCATTACCTAATAGTACAAGCCAGTGAGATGTTCACATGGCCTTATAATACACGATTCCCACATAATTCCCATATCATCTCTTCTTCAGCTGCCTTCCCAAAACCCAGCCACCTGCTAATACATCAAAACCTCAGTTCTGCCTCTCAGTGTAGAAAGGAACTGTTGATATCGAAATTTCAGTTCTGCTTCTCAGTTACTTCCATCATGTCCTCCATCATTTCCTCCATCACTACCTCTATCATCATTTCCTTCACTACTTCCCTCCTTCCCTCCTCAATCCCCTCCTTCCTCCTCTTCCCCCTCTTCCTCCTCTTCCTCCTCTTCCCCCTCAGAAGACTCAAACCAGTCGTTTGTTGAATTGGCCGATTCGTACTCCGAATCAGACCTCTCAGACCTCTCCTCCTCCTCATCCTCCTCTGATGACCCGTCATTCCCCCCTCCCTTCTTCCTTCCCTTCTTTTTCTTCCCATTCCCCAGCCTTTCCAGCATCCGGTATTTCCGTTCCTCCAGCTTGTTGAACACTCTTTCCAGCTCCTTTATCCCCTCCATCGGCAAGATTCTCCGCGCAATCTGAAATATCCGCGCCGCGCCATTTTCGTCCATAACCACCCGCTGCCGATGCATCAGAAGTACCAAATCAGACGCGTCAATAGTTTTCCTTCCCGCATGTTCCGCATACGCTTCCAGGGCCGCCGCCTGGTCTCGGAAAAATGCCTCGCTGGCTTGCTGAATCCGCCGGATCGACTCTTTCGGCAGTTGCCCCCGGCCCTTCGGCATGAGCCTCTGCACCAGCTGCCGTACTGTACTGTCCGGAAGGGTCGACGGGTATTTGGACGTGTCGGCTCGGCCTCTCGGTACCCCTCTAATGCGGGGTCCCGCTTCCGTTTCCGTTTCCATTTCCGGAATTTCTTCCGCAATTGCGCTGCCACTGAAAGACTGCATTGTGGCGTCTTCCGCCGAGGGCAACGTCAGATTCCCTTCACTCCGATCCCCCAGGAATATATCATTATCGAGCCGAATAACAAACTTGCTTGATTCTCTGTCCGGTAATTCCGATATCCGCTCCTCTTCATCCTCCTGCATGATGGCCTCCGGAGCTGCCAAATCAAGAAACAAGTCGTTCTGGTCGTGTCCTATTGTGCTGAGTCTGCCTGTAGTGTCTCGGTAGAATTCCATTGTAGCCGGCGAGCTCGGATCTAGTGGTTTAGAGTTCCGTTTAGATGGTTTCTGAGGCGTTCCCAATGCTTCTTCCGTAACAACAGAGACCTTCTCGCTTATCTCCACTTCTGCAGTCGTCATTTTCTCCGCAATTGTCCCCTCGGCATTACCAGCGGAACCAGCGGAACCAGCGGAACCAGCGGAACCAGCGGAACCAGCGGAACCAGCGGAACCAGCGGAACCAGCGGAACCAGCGGAACCACCCGAGCCGGCCGAGCTGCTGGATCCGATCGCCGCATGCAGTTTCATCAGCGCTTCCGCTTCCGTGTGAACTTTCCTCCTTTGCCGCTCGTTCTCTTCCTCCATTTCCTGCGCCCGTTTCTCACTAACAAACATGCGGCTGAGAAGCCGCAGATCGTCCCGCGGGGTGACTTCCACATGTTGTCTTGCTGTCTTTCGGCTGGGGGTATTTGCTAGTGTTGTGGCTATAATGGCATGTGGCGTTGTGGGGACGTAGTGTTTGTTGCGGTTTATGGATTTGAGGACGCTCCCCGGCGTGGACAAACGGGTATTTGGCGTTCTAGCATTTGGCGTTCTCAGGTTGTTTCTGAATGGAGTTCTTTTGGGAGTTGTGGGGGTGTTTGTATGGGTTGCTGGTGTGGTTGGCCTATCGGGGGACTGCAAGAGATTGGTGTTAGTGTTTGGAGAGAAGGATTGAAAAAGAGAGAAAACCATAATATCATCTCAACACCTTTCGCTGAACTCACTTCTCTTCTCTTGATATCCGATATTCCCATGTCAGTATGCGACCGCGTTTCCGAAACATGTTCGGCAGAACCGCTCCGAGTCGGATCTTCCGCCGGCGGTTCTGAAGGTACAGAGTCCATACTGAGTTTCGTGGAGCTTGCTCCAGTTATAAAGGGAATCCACGGCATGAAAACACATTTCCCGGTCTTCTAAACACAATACTTCAGCCGTTGTTGATGATAAGCAAACGGGGTTTTGCTCT
>JAKTWI010000694.1:0-11168 GCA_030561065.1 Sporopachydermia cereana | reverse complement strand
TGGGGCTGAAGTCTGTGAAGGATGCAGAAGAGCTGATGCAGAATATGGCCAAGGAACTGACTCCTGCTGGGGAACCTAACACGTTTGAGACGGAAGTTGCTGGACAAAAAGTCCGCATTGAGCCTTTCCAGTTCTCCAATATGACAAAGGAGGATATCAAACAGCTGATGTCAGGTGACCTCACCCAGCTGCCCAATCTGACTGTGCAGAACACACCCCCTTGCAACAAGCTGATGATTATCAATGTCGGCAAAATGGACACTGATGTGCTGGAGAACTTCTGTAGTGAGTTGCCAGGCTTCCAGTCGCTGTATCTCCCGCGAAAGGCGGCTACTATGTACCAAGACAGATACACAGGAGAGAGGAAACGGTCCTTTTCCTATGCCTTTGCCAGCTTTGATACTGCCGAACATGCCGGCGAAGCTCTCAAGGCCCTGGAAAGTCTGGCCAACAAGGGACAGAAACTTGTCGCCAAGTTTGCCCATCGCAGCGCCAACGAGGGCATGGGCAGCAGTGGTGTAGCCGACCCCAACTCTGTGAACTGGATTACGATCCGGACCCAGAAGCCTATTCAAAAGGATCTGCAAGCGGTAGAGTCGTTTTTGAAGTTCATTGTGCACGACAGTTTGTCCATCCCGATGGACGATGTAAAGTACATTCCGCTGATTGTGACGACACCTGTTTCGGTTGTTGCTCGGATGCCCAGCCGGGAGTACAAACAGGTCATCGAGAAGGCTCTGAACGAGGGACTCTACGACCACATGGCCAACCCCGATCTGCAGTCCTCCTCACTGACCATCTATGGTTTCAGAGACACTACCAGGGAGTCCCCCGCAGTTCTGTTTAAAGGTCTGGACCCGAGTACTCTGCCGAGCGACATTGAGGAGTTTATTAAGAAATACACTGACGAGAAGTTTGTTCTCACTGGGTTCCCCGTCACTGACGAGGGAGCCAGCAAGGGGTTTGCTTTTGTTGTGTTTGAGTCCACGGAGGCAGCCAAAAAACTCATCAAGGCGTTTAATGAGGATGTATGGAATGCCGGCAAGAACACCCCACCGCAGGTTCTCGGACGGGATGTTCTTCTGCTGTTTGCCAGCTCCCCGCTTTTGGGCACTGGACCGGAACTGGAGAAGCAAATCTCGCGTCTTGCCACTGGGGTTGTGCTGTTGAACGGCATTCAAAACATATCTGAGGCGGAGTTGGCTGAGGAAATCACGCCTTACTTGAGCACCAAGACCTTTGGCGGACCTGTTGAGGCTCCCAAGATTGAGCTTCCCACTTTCCCCAACGGCCAATCGAAGCGGTATGCCATGCTGACTTTCAAGTCCACTAAGGACGCTGCCACGTTTGTCCGCTCGCTTCTCAACAATGGCAGCCAAATCAAGGGAGAACGGGTTATTCCCAATTTCGGCAGTCTGGAAAGATACCTACAATCGACGCAGAACACAGAGTGAAGGTTGGTACGGAGATAAGGGGCTTTTGAGAAAACAGTCTTGAGCTTTGAGAGGCGACAGAGCTGTTTTAGAATATGACAGATCCTTGCCTCAGTCAAAGGGGTTGAGCTGGGAGCATATATGTATGTTTGGGTACCGCTGGGTGCTTTTCTTGTAATTAGATAATCTCATGTTTTCGAGCTCTGATTTGTAGCCAGCCTTTTCTTCGGTGGAACGTTTTGTACCACGGCTAGGTTGAACCGAGGGTTTGGGTCGCATTTTGGGCTCCGATCCGATCCGACTTCTTCCGCCCTGATCCGATCCGAGCTGTCCCATTACCTATACCGAGCCAAACCACACAGGGGGAGACCCGAAGTCCTCTTTGTCAAGATTATGTTCTAGCATGATGGATATGTATTCTCTATACGTTATGTAAACGATTCTCGATAGATATATAATACTATATCAGATAGTTGACAGCTTGTAAGCAATACACATAAACCATACAACAACAGCGAATGCCTCCTATATGTAGAAGTGGATGTTCGTTGATAGTCCAATAAACTTTCCTTTGCATGATTGATACATTAACATGCATGAACCTTAACACACTTGGCCTGTCGCCGGCATCAAAGCGCTCATACAAACCGAACATCTCAAAGAAATAAGAGAACTTATGGACAACTTCTGTAATGTGAAGAAGTCAATAGAATACCTAGAAGCCTGGAGTGTTACACTGAAAGTTGGAGGCATCTGCGATAAACTTCTCTTATGCCTTTGTGGAGAACCATTCAGAAAAAGAGATTGCTGTTTCCGACCATCAATTGGTGAGCATTTGATCTACCATATCTGGATAAGGAAGCTCCTGTTACTAATCTCTATAAGCCAATCAGCTGAAGGAATAAAACTGCAAATCACAATAGAACGCCAGCAACTACCAACTTTCACACTGAGCCCAACCCCACAATGTCCGGGAAAGGAGTGCTGACGCCTTTCATCAAATCTCTACTCCTGTCGCCGCCCAATCTGCAGCCTTCAGAACTGTCAGTATGCTTGAGACTCATCATAAGCGGCCAGGCGTCTCCTGTCCAAGCCGGGGCCTTCTTGACAGCGCTTCGGCTTAGAAATTTGGATCACGATCCCGAGTATATTGCCGCTGCGGCCAATACTGTACTGGAGTTTTCTACGATTGTGGATCCTACAAAAGTGTCACCCGAGGGGTTTGTTGATATAGTGGGAACAGGAGGAGACGGCCAGGACACGTTCAATGTTAGCAGTTCTGCGTCTATTGTGGCTGCAGGAATTGGGCTTCCCATTGCCAAACACGGAGGCAAAGCCTCCTCTTCTACTTCTGGAGCTGGAGATTTGTTGATATCGCTTGGAGCGGATATTATGGCTGTAGACGCCGTTACGGCGCCATTGATTCTGGCCAAGTCTCGGTTCTGCTTTCTGTTTGCACCCGCCTTCCATCCGGGTATGAAGAACGTGGCTGCGCTGAGAGCCGACCTGGGGATTCCTACTATCTTTAATATTCTCGGGCCTCTGCTGAGCCCCGTACCGCTGAAAGCTCGCATTATCGGAGTCTACTCTGAGAATCTGGGCCAGGTTTTTGCCGAGGCTGTGCTGAAAATGCATCCTGGGAAAAAGACATCTGTGATGATTGTTTGGGGCGAGGAGGGACTGGACGAAATCTCTCCAGCCGGATATACCAAAGTCTGGAGAATCCAACCTGATTCAGAAAAGATTGAGGTGTCAAGACTGCATCCTTCGATGTTTGGACTACCTACACATCCGCTGTCGGAAGTCAAGTCGGGAACTGCCGACGAAAACGCCAAGCTTCTACTGTCTCTTCTCAGCAACGAGCTGCCTGAGAATCATCCCATATTAGATTACGTTCTGATGAATGCTGGTGCATTGGCTGTGATTGAGGGCTCAGCGCGAGACTGGAAGCACGGCGTGGAACTTGCCAAACAGAGTATTCAATCAGGCAGGGCTAAAAAGGCACTTGAAAGCTTTCTATCAGCTACGAAAGATGTGAAAAAGGCTGAGAAATAGACATGCCCTGCCAGCAATCAGCCACCACATGTCATCCCAGGTCTCTGTGTCATGACCCCAGATTGTGTCACAATCATTCCCAGCTTCCGAAATCCCTCTAATGCACCTCAAACCCCATTATTTCATACCCACATCACTTAGAACAAACGCATTCATCTTACTATTTCACTCTAATCGCCTCATTCATTTCCTTTATACCTGTCCCATAACAGATCCAGTAGCTGCACAGCAGACATCACGTCTCACTCCGTACTTTGGTTGCCATGACACCCACGCGTCCCAATCCGGTAATACAAAACATATCTCCCCAAACATCACCACAATCTCCTCAACATGAATATATCATTTTGTCAGATGGAAAGGAAAGGAAGATAACGAATAAACGGTAAAGCGGTATAAGTGGACAGGAAAAACTCCTGCTTTGCAGTCTGAAGAAACCATTGAGACTGTCTGCGAGGTCAGATTGCACGGAGGGTCGTCAGAAACCCGCGTTGTCAGTTCGTGAATACCCGAGCTGTTCAAAGATTGTGTTGAATCATTCAAAGTCCCAGCCTGAAGCGACATTCTCAGCAAAACCAGCTAGAGGTCTCAATTTACTGGAAGTTAAGCTGCTGGAAAGCTTGGATAAAGCGCGCTCATTGACTGGGCTTTTTCTTCTGTGTTGGTACTGCCTTCTGAGAACCGATGGCACCATATGTCGCCCTTCCATCACACCGTCTGATTACTTCTTGAGACTGGCCAGGCAACTCAGAGCTCCGATACGCTTCTATGGCTTCCCGACTGTTCAAACCGCTTTTGGGATCGCCTCCCAGAAGACAGTCTGACAATAATGCAAAACAGTACGAGTTCACCCCTATAATACCCAACAAAAATGCACTTTCAGATATCAGCAACCGGTCTCTGGGCAGCAATGGAGAGGAAAACTCCTTTGACACCATAGTCGGTGTTCGGGCGAAACCGGGCCGCGCTTCTGCGCCTTCCGTGTCTTCCCGGTCGGCAGCTTCTTCTGCTCCCGAAAAGGAAAACAGCAAAAGCCAACTGCCACGCTCCAGACTTCCATCAGCGAAAATATCAGAGAAAGTCAAGCAGTATGAGCGGCTGAATCTCAACCCGAACTCGAGCTTTTCCATGGACCAGACAAATTCGATGGACAACATGTCCTCTTTGAGCCATGCATACCGGCAGATGGACCATGCCAACGAAACATCCACGTTATCGGGAGACGGCAGCTCCCGGCTGAACCAAATGGCGTTCAATAAAAACATGCTTTACGACGGATCGAACGCCATCAAGGAGCAGGAAAATAAAATTGACAAACTGGAGAAACAGAACCTGGGACTGAAAGTAAAGCTCTACTATTTAATGCAGCAGCTGGAGCGGTCAACGCCGGAAGCCTACCAGGAAGCTCTGAAAGAAAACGCCGAACTCAAGGCCGACAAGGCGCGAATGAACGCCGAACTCAATCAGGCGCGGAAAAGTCTGATGGAAGCCACTGAGGCCGCTGCCAAAAACGAGGAAGCCGCCGGATCCGGAGATAAGTCGGCTGATGCAAATACGTCATCCGCCGCTATATCTGCTGCGGCGCTAGAAGAACTTCAAGCGGATAAAGAAAACCTGGAGTTCGACCTGAGAAGAGCCGAAGCTACCATCGAGGACCTCCGAGAGGAGATGGAGAGCCTGAAAGCCGAGATAGCGCTGAAAACGGAACAGCTGGAAGATCTGAAAGAAGAGGCAAACACCGAAGCTAAAGACGGAGACGAGTCGCGCGTGGCAAGAGAAACATCCATGGAACTTCTACGTAGTGAAATCAACTCTCTCAAAGATCAACTGGAACGGCTGAAAGATGATAACGAAGATCTCCAAATGGAACTGCGGCGCAAAGAATATGAGTGTGACGAAAAGGAGACACAGCTGGCTGAATTGCGCGAGGAGGTGCAAAGTCTGCAGCAGAAACAGAAAGACGCTCAGGAAGACAGAGAGTCCAGAGAGGCTTATATAGAGCAGATTGAACAACTGCAGCAACAGGTGCAAAACCAGAAGAGTCAAATTGCAGAACTGCTGGACCATCGGCAGCAAACAGACGCAGTGCTGCGAGATGCCAAACAACACATCCAGGAACAGCAGGAGGAAATTGAAGGACAGAAACTGGCATTCCAAAAGGACACGAACCTGTTGGAGAAACAAATAAGGGAGCTGGAAACGCAGGTAGAACAACTGGAAACCTCTAGAGACCATTCAAAGGCTCAAGAGACAAAACTGCAAAATGAACTGCAACGTAAACAACTGGAGGTCTCCCAGCTCAATTCTCGGCTCCAGTCGCTACAAAGGGAAATCGACACTTTGCAAAGCGGGTCTCAATCCTCAGACTACCTCCATGGGGAGCTGCAGAGGCTGACAGGAGAGTGCAATCGTCTCCAGCTCCAATTGGACCAGAAAGACGATCAGCTGCTGCGGCAGAGACAGGAAATTGAGGCCAAAGCTGCCAGTTTGGAACAGGAAAAGACCTCTAAAGCGTCTTTAGAGGCTGAGTTGAGAGAAGTAAGAGCGCAATTGGAATCTCTAAAGGCAGCAGGGAGTGCCTCGGAATCTACCGTACAGGCAGCGAGAACCCGGCTGGAAGATACCCGCAGAGAGTTGGAAAGCCTCCAGGAGACCAGGCGGACGGAGGCAAAACAGTTTCAAGACCAAATGGCCATAATACAAGAGGAACTCGACCGTAAGAACGATGCGCTGTGGAAACTAAAGCAGGAGCTGGCAGACGCAAAGAGGCAGAGTGAAATGAGCGCGAAAACTCCTTTGAGAGAAACTTCAACTCCCAAAGGAAAACCCACTCCGTCTCATGAATCCCCTCAAAGTTCAGCCAGTGTGCAACTGCTGAAGCATAAACTGGAACTCAACCAGCGAGAGATTGAGGCTTTGAATGCCAATCTGCAAACTTTGCAAGCAGAAAACGAGAAACTGGGGCTTAGACGGCTGGATCTTCAGAAGGACATTCTCAACTACCAGACCTCGTTGAATGAACTACAAAACGACAACCAGCACCTGAAAATGATGAACAAACAGCTGGAAACAGAACTGGAACTCCAAAGACACCAGCAGCTGAAAAACGGGCATTCAAGAGACGGAGACGATTACCGGAGATCGGAAAACATCCAGGCGGAAAAGGCCGCCCAGGAAATAAACCACCTGAACAGCAAACTCCAACGGTATAAACAAGAACTACGGGAGTACCAGCAGTCCCAACAGCAGCTGGCCGAACTGCAAAGACGTAACCATACTCTGCAAGCGAGATATGAGGAGTTGAGACACGAGACCGCTAAATACAGAAAACAGCTGCGGGTGCTGGCGGAAGAGAATCGGATAAACTCGGCATCGGGTCGGAACTCTTCCGAGTCCCGGCAGCTTGCCGCTCTGAGATCCCGGCTGGCGGAAAAGGAAGAAATATACAAAGGCCATCTGGACGCCATGGCAGTCCACACGGGTTTTCTTAAGGGCCAAATGGAACTGGAAATGGGCTACAATAGGGATCTCAAGTTTCTGCAGACGTTTTTCAAGCTGCAGCTGGCCTCTCATCATTCCTTCAATAAAGCCGATCTGATGATGATTGAAACTGTGGGTGTGTACCCAGAGTACAGTCAGATTCTGGAGTCGCGTCGGCCGGGATACTTGCGGGGCAAAGCCCGGCTGCGGGTTGTGATTCTCGGGGTTGTGGCGGCCATCCGTATCCGCAAGCGGTACGAGCAATGGTACAAAGTACACCAGAACTACCAGCAGGTGCGGCAGCTGGTGGCCAAGCATGAACTGAAGAAGATTCAGTACATTTGAGGGGACGGAATGAACGGAGCATTGAAACTGCTGTACTGCAGTTTCATTCGTATCGAACGGTTACCCGTTTCCTTTGATCCCTTTTCATTCGTTTCTCCCGTTCACACTCCATTTCCAATCCGTTTCTCCTCTCTCCTCCCTTCCCTTGATGCCCCGTCTTTCTGTTCCTTCATATCCTGTCGTGTATTCTAGATCGTCCCTCATAGTGTATTATACAACATCTCCTTCCCTACTGTCTTCTTCGACAGTATCCCTACCATTATATCCGTTACTGTCCTTTCACCCCTCAGCTCATCTATACAGTTTCTGTTTGCAACCCTGTCGTATCTTCTTTGTTTGTAAACCCGCCAGCCATTCCTATCGTTTCCTCTTCTTCTGTAACCCCGCCAGTTGCCTCTCAATCGCATCCATTCGCGGGCCGAACTCCTTCACAATCTCCGCCAGCGTCTCAATCTTCAGAAACTCCGTCTCAATTGCATCGCATTCCGCCAGCTGCCGGCGCACCCGTTCCATAGCTTCATCTGCCGCTTTGATGTCTTCGTCTTTGGTGATGGCCAAACCCACGGCTACGCTTTCCACTGTTTCCTCACACAGGGCTGTCACTCTGTTGGCGATACTGGCAATGAGGGCGTCGAAGTTCTGCTGCAGCACTCGGATGCCGAACGGGTCTTCTTCGTGGTCCGGCGGAGCCGAGCCGGGCCGCTGGGAAGCCGATGCCGAGAGCTCCGAAGAAGGCGGAGACGGAACTGCCGATTCCGACGTCACGTGAGACGGAGGTTTGATGTTTGCCGGAACAGCAGGTGCGGGATGAGGAGTGAGAGGAGACTCGGGAGCAGAATGTCCCGCAGTGAGGGTTTCCGAACCGGGAAGTGGGTCGGCTGGTGCGGCACCTTCGCCGGCAGTTCCATTGGAAACGGATCGTTTCAGCGACGGCAGAGAAGCCGAGAATTGCGGGTCTTGCAGTCTTGTGAGCGGATTGGCAGTTCCTATTGTGTATGTGCGGTTTCTTTCAGGAGGGCGAGCAGGGAAGGACATGAC
Organism: Sporopachydermia cereana; assembly: GCA_030561065.1. NCBI lineage: Eukaryota > Fungi > Ascomycota > Sporopachydermiomycetes > Sporopachydermiales > Sporopachydermiaceae > Sporopachydermia > Sporopachydermia cereana. The sequence goes on along the minus strand of JAKTWI010000694.1, from coordinate 2,817 downwards.
GGGGAGGTTTGACTGGGTGCAGGGTGGTGCTGTCGTAATTGCAAAAGCTTCCTAGTGAGATAGAAAGGGTGAAGAGGAGTGTTTTGATGTATGGGATTCAGCAAAGGTCGGCATAATGGGATAAAGCTGAGATAGGCGACCGAAGGGCCCAATAGATGGCCCAGAAGAGTTTCGGAATGCAAAGAGCTCAACGGCAGCCAGCGCAGTTGAGTTGCCTAGTTGGGTAGTATTGGGGCTGGGCTCATAGATGATTGGGAGAGTTTTTCCCATTATGCTTTAGAACGGTTTATATGAGAATAGCGGCTGTTGATGAGCATCTCCTGTTCATCAGTAAAGTAGACTGCCCTTGCAGGCCGCTGCAGGCAGACGTGATGTTGGTGCGGTGTCATGCAAAAAGCTGCAGGGTTTCTATGTACATGTATCATCATTCCCTACAGTTAATGTGCAGCATTTCTGCACTGTCATGCACTGACACACACTGCCATGCAGCTCGTCTTTTCACAGTGGAGGAGTCGACTTGGCTAAGATAGCCTAAACATCAGATTCATATCTTATCGCAAAGCTAACTCTGTGTACATTTGCTAGTCACTGTTGCTCACAGTCATTACTTCCAACTAATTTTTGCACGCAATCGATCTCTCAAAATCATCTCTGTAAGCCAAGAAAAGAAAGATCAATAGAAGAAGATATCGAAACCCGACCTACCGTACACGGGCCAACCTAATCCCAATCAGGACTGACCTGTACGCGACCGTTACCCGCTGCCTCTTGCCGCTACCACCCTTCTAAATCCGCATGTCAGAACATTACGTACACATTCCCCTCATTCACATGTACACCCTACACCCCCCTCGGAGTCCCTTCCCTGCATACACCTGCGGCCACCCGCAGGCACCCGCAGCCTCCTGCAGCCTCCCCCCTTCAGGCTTTCCGCATCCGCCGCCAAACACTATCACCTCATTCAGCCACATCTGCCCCATCTTTCCCCGCCCTACCCCGCCAATCAATCACCCAAAACAGCTCAATTACCCCTCACTTCTAGCCCAACACCTACCCCACACCCCACTGCGCCTGCCCTACCCCACCTGCCCCGCTGCGCACCCCACCTACCCCGCACCATGCCCCTCTTCAACCCCGCCCCCAGCCGGCCCGCCGCCGGCGGCAACCCCTACATCGACCGCTTCCGCGTCCAGGAACGCTACCCCGGCGAATTCACCGCCGACCCCGCCGGCCGGCCCCGCCCCGACGGGCCCGCCCACCCGAACGCCCGCCTCCTGCAAATGATCGAACAGGCCTGCTCCCGCAGCCTCTACGAACCGAACCTGGCCCTGAATCTGGAAATAGCCGATTACATCAACCAAAAGAAGCTCAACGCGCCCCGCGACGCCGCCATCGCCATAGTGAAGCTGGTCAACTCCCGCAACCCGAATGTGGCAATTCTGGCGTTGGCGCTGCTGGACATTTGTGTCAAGAACTGCGGCTATCCGTTCCACCTGCAGATCTCCCGCAAGGAGTTTCTCAACGAGTTGGTCCGCAAGTTCCCCGAGAAGCCGCCGGCGAAGTACTCCCGCGTGCAGCGGCTTATTTTGGAGGCGATTGAGGAGTGGACACAAACGATATGCCGCACCTCGCGCCACAAAGACGACTTCGGCTACATCCGCGACATGCACCGCCTGCTCAGCTACAAAGGGTATGTGTTTCCCGAGATTAACTTGGAAGACGCGGCAGTGCTGGCGCCGAGCGAGAGCCTCAAATCCGCTGCCGAGATTGAAGCCGAGGAGCGGGAGGCACAGGCGGCTAAACTGCAGGAGCTGATCCGCCGCGGAAAGCCCGCCGACCTCCGGGAGGCCAACCGGCTGATGAAAATCATGGCCGGCTTCCAAGGAGAAACGGACTACAAACAGCAGGTGTCTGTGGAGCTGGACCGGCTGCGGCGCAAAGCCGACGTGTTTGCCGAGATGCTCTCCGCCGTCGGCACATCCGAGGCCGAGCACGTGACACGGAACGAGACGCTGGTGCAGCTGTACGGAGAGCTGAAGTCGGCGCAGCCGAAAATTGAGAAAATCCTGCAGGAGGAAAGCGGCGACGAGGCAGCTGTGCAGCGGCTGCTGCAGCTGAACGACGCCATTCACGCGCTGGTTAGGAAGTACGAACTGCTGAAAGCGGGCGATTTTACCGGCGCGCAGGCGATTGTGGTCGGCCGGCAGATGGCCGACGGAACGCCGAGCTCGGCCCAGGCGGGCCGGGCGGCCCCGCCAGCCCCGCCAGCCCCGCTCGTGTCATTACTGGATTTGGACGACGAGCCGGCCGCAAGCGGAAACGGAAGCGGAAGCGGAAGCGGAAGCGGGAGCGGAAGCGCACAGGCCACCGTGGATCTCCTCTCGGGTCTGGACAGCCTGTCGCTCGGCTCCAGCCAGCCGTACGGACAGACGGGGAGCATCGCACTGTCCACTTCGGCAGGCTCGGAAGCCCCGCGCGGCCCGCAGCTGGCGTCGCCGGCCCCCGTGCCGGCCGCCTCGGCTTCTCCGGCCCGCCCGAACTACGACGCCCTGCACGAACTGAACGATCTGCTGTTTGCCACCGCCACGCAGCAGCAGCGGAACGGTCCCGCCAACCCCGCCGACCCCGCAGCGGGGGCCGCGGGGTTGGCGGGGTCGGCGGGGTCCTCTCTGCTGGCGGGGTTCAGTCCCGTGACTTCTCCGACCGGTGCCGGGCCTGCCGGCTCTCCCGGCTCCCTCGCCCAGTTCGGCTCTCCTCTCGCGGCCTCTCCCGCCGCTTCCGCTTCCGCTTCCGCTTCCGCTTCCGCTTCCGCTTCCG
>JAKTWI010000691.1:0-11170 GCA_030561065.1 Sporopachydermia cereana | reverse complement strand
ACACACACACACACACACACACACACACACACACACACACACACACACACACACAGAGTCCGAATTGCCGATTCCGGCTTCCGCTTCCGAAGTCCGCTTCCGATATGCGGGTTCCGGCTTCCGAGTTTCGCTCCAAGTTTCAACCTCCAAATGCCACTTTCGAGTTGCTATCCGACTCCCTATTATTCCGACAGGCAAATCCGGGTTCCGATTTGGATTTCCGGTTCCGAGCCTCCGGTTCCAAGCCTGCGGCATATCAGCTAACAGCTTCCCTGAAGGCGTGGCGCATGGCTTCCCCCTCCGAATTGTTCCGTTCGCCCCGTCAGCGTATGGCCGAATGGGGCAGCTGTTGGGGCGTCTGGCGCGTCTGACGCGTCTAATTCCCTTCTGCCGCAAGGCTGAGCGCGCGTGCTGAGCGCCAAACACATGAGCCCCGTACATCTTGCTGTCGGCATTCCGTTACATGCATTCCCGTCTCGTCCCGATCCGTTCCAAGTTGTTCTGATCCTATCCGATCCATTCCGTCCCGTCTTCCTCTTCCGTTCTCTCCGTTTCGCTCCAACCGTTCCATTCCAATCAGTTCCGTTCTGCCTTGGCATCTCCAGACATGTTGGGAAGTACAACTGAATGAATAGTAAACTCAGTTTTCGTTTGCTCCTTTTCTTACATTGTTCCGGCAGCCTTTGCAACAGGGGGGAAGCAAGTGCTGAGCGAGACGGAGATTCCCTTCATGCAATGGTTACGGATCTCCTCACGCCTTTTCGCCTTCTCCAAACCTTTCAGCTTTGAATCTTTTCAGCATTTCAGCTTCTTCAGCTTTTCAGCTTTTGAGCTTTTCACCTTTTTCAGTTTTTCAGCCTCCTTCACCCGAATCGTCTGCTTCCCCTTTCTAACACCTCTTTATATCTTATCGTTCAACCCCGAAAGGACCTCAAAACCCGCTTATAAAAGCAAACAGCCGCTTGTCAGTACTTTCATACTACACCTATGCACTCCTGCACTCACTCACTCACTCACTCAGTCCCTTATCTCCCCCAACTAAACATACCTGTTCCACATTTTCGATATTGCGGGGCAGAACCACTCCGGTGCTGCCGGCTTCGCTTTCGGCGTCTTCAACTGCGGATTTCAGCAGGCTGTTCCAGTCAGTTTGTATTTTCATTTATCACCTTCCAACTGCCTTTCCGTTTTCCTTTTACCGTATGCCTTCAGTCAGTCATTCTGCTGCTTACCGGTCTAGAAACATCACATAGTCGAGATATAGCTGGGAGGTTGTTAGTAGGCTGTCTTTCCGTTTCCGTCTTTCCCTTTCCGTCTCCCCCTTTTGTTCCCTATCACCACAACTTCCTCCTCTCATACCAAAACCTCTGATCCTCTTGCCAATTTGTGCCGCTGGTTCTTCTTCATCACTTTGCGGAGACCTGCGCTGGGGTATACCCGTTTCGACATGATTGGATGCGCGGGCGGGAATAGGAAAAAGCTTTCGCTGTTGTTGCGCGGCAATTGGGTCAAAACAGTATCCGTACGGGAGAAGTTATGTAGTGAATATTGTCTTGTTTATGTTTTCTTCTTCATTGCTGATAGGAAGTAAACAAGCGGCATCATCGCGTTGGGGACATCACGTCTCATCTCGGTGTTGAGTGCTTCGGATTATGTCATCTATTAATGTTGCACTATGCTGATCATGTGACGCTTCCTATGGAGCTGGTGTCCCATTTCAGGGTCGAAGATGCTAACAGGTCAATGGACAGACATAGTGGTTGAGGTCCTATCATGGCATCATATTCTCTGTTATACATATCTGCACTTACTCACGTTTACTTTTCTTAGTAGGAAGAGAGAGTAGGCAGACTCTGTAGGCCCTTTTGTATACTCCTATCATTGACTCAACTTTCACTGTCCCAATGAACTTGGAGTCTCCTCATGTTACTGTAACAGTACCGAATCGGACAAATCAGGCGGGGGCATCGCGAGACTGAAACGGAATTGCGGGTGCTGAAGGGAATGAAAGCCGGCCAGGTCTTATCGATAAACAACACAGGAATGGTTGATGTGAATATTGTGGGGCTGATGTTGATTGATGCGGTTGAGATGATTGGAGTGGCTGACTGTGACTATCTATTTTGCAGATGGAGAAGTTTTGGTCGACGGCGGAAAGGTGGAGAGCTGAATATGTGGAGTAAACGGTAGAAGCTGGTGACTGTAAAGAGTGTGGATAGAGAGGGACCGAAGGAGGCAGATGTTGAGGGAGAATCTATTTGGTGCGACGTGAAGCTCGAGATACTGTTGAGGAATAAAATTGAAGGACTTTTGCGAGGGGAAGATGTTGTTTCCCTCAAGTGAATCAAAGGCTACAGGATACCAGCACAACAGGAAGCATAACAAGCATTAACTAACGGCACTTATCTCTATTGATTTCTGTCATGACTTATTCTTCCAACCACACAATACAGTACTTACTCGCAGTTCATCCCACAAATTTCAACACTGCTTTTATCTCATCTAATCACCCCTATACTCCTCATCATCCAGCAACAGCATTCACTGTATTCCTCATACGCTTCTCAGATTCTTTATCAACTCTCAGACATGCTGTGCTCAGCTCACTTGTGATATGCTGATCAACTGTTCCTCTTTGCCTTCCAGTTTACCAGCAAATGTTTCTGCGAATGTGATATTTACCTGCGTCAAATACACTTGCAGTGTTAAACAAGAAACCCCAGGTTTCGATACTGATTCTGAGTATCAAACAACTGTCGAAAACAAAGTCCACTCAATGAGTGGGGCGGAAACAAACTATGGACTCGATGCCCATTTTCTGCAATTCCCTCGGGCCGATAGCAACAGAATTCCCTTTTCCAGCTTCAAAGAATTCCCTCTTTATCCCATCGCCCCTGGTATCAGCTGTTTTTCACTCCCTCCGCTTCTCTACATATCCTTCTGTCGTTCCTTCGGCTTCTGTTCCCGAATCTCATTCCCCTTTCAATTGCTCTGTCAAGCGAGCAATCAGCAAACACCAGCAGTTATCACTATCAGAAATCGCATTCAACAGCTAACCATTTATTCCGATTACACTAGTCACTCTAAATATTTCCTGCCTCACTTTCTCTACGCCTTTATGAAACATAAGTAAAAGCTACACAAGTTGAACCTCCAGCTTGGTTCTCTTTTCCTGCAATCTCTCGCAAGTTGTATACATCCCATTTTGCTGGCATTTTGCTCTCCAGCACCTCTCAACCACCTCCCAGTCACCTCTCTAATCACTTCCCCGGTCCTTAGCTTCCTGAGAGCTGCCCGAAGCTGTAAACCAACAGTAAAGCAGTAGAACCAGCTGATAACTATGATGTCAGTAGAAGATCCAGAAGACCGGGGAAGGCAGCCAAGACAGGGAAAGCCGGGGAAACACAACCGTTAGAAAATATATTTGGTGATTGACAACGGGAATCTCATTAGAAAGGCGTGTTTTCCAGTTCAGGAAGTTACTTGAGAAACGCACGAAAAGCTTGAGAGACTTGAGAAACTCAGTATGATAAGATTGTCAGCAGAGAAGTGTGGAATGAGGTGATTTGAGTTGACAGACCCTTTGGTCTCTGAGTCTCTGAGTCTCTGAGTCTCTGATGAGTATCTGGAGGGCCAGAAGGGAAGGAAGGATAAGCAGATGGGGAGTTTCGGCAATTGAGTTGGAAGCTTTTGGGAGCGGGGTTGTCTATGTTATCGGTGGGATGTGTAGAGGGAGGATAGGGGGTCTGTCCTTCAGGGAGGTAGGAACATAGTAGAGAAAGCTGAAATGATGTGGAGAGGAATATGAGGATAGAGAGGACAGGATCACAGATAACGATGGTCAGCAAAGGGAGGAGATAAACATGTATTAAACGAGCAGTCAATCATAGCATAGATAGCTTCACTGTGTTCTCCCCTGATAAACCATTGATAAGCCGCCTTGTCATCATTACTATCCGTCTCTCAGCCTCCTCACAATGCCCTCTCGCGCGTTGTCCAATGAACTCCCCTCATCCCCCTTGTTTCCTCCTATAAATTGCCTGACTTTGCCGGCGTTGACCAGCCGAATTCAGCCACGAGCAGCGATTCATTGCAGTGATTCATGCAATGCGCGTGAAATGCCTTTCCGCAGGCGTTCTCCAAATGTTGATCTGACGCCCGTAGAAGCGTTGTTCATTAGCCGACTACACCCGCTGGACCCGAAAACACCAGACAAACAAACACATACACTACAATATTGATCATCACAAACGCTCCTACCTCACAAATCGCTTATATATTTCCCAGAGTACCCCCGTAGCTCACTTTCACTGAATGCTGGAGATAATCAGGGCATCAAACCATCCAGTTGTTGCCGAAAAACATCAATGCATGGAACATTTCAAAGCCCGAATTCCTGACATGCCAGTGTGACATGCCCACTTGCGTGCAGCCCCTCCTGCTGCCCCTCCTGCTGCCCCTCCTGCCCTCAACCCCAGACCCTCAATCTCATGCAAGCTTATGCACGCATCTGCGTCTATCACGCATGTCACGACGATGCTCCGGTTTCTGCGCTAATGGCCAAACCTTGTGCCCGAGCTTAATCCAAGGTCCAAACCTTATTCCGCAGCGGGTAAAACCGAATAGAGGACTCTTGACACTTTCAGCTTTTCTACTGCTGGACAGTCAGGGAGCAAAATGAGTAACAAATGCGACGGAAAAGCAGCGGAAAGTGCGGACGGAAGTCGGATATATTGCTGGTTTTAGCGGCGCAAACACCGGAACGCCGAGACTTACTTCAGAACGGATCGGATCGGCTCGGATCGGATCGGAACTGACCGGACAAACTCGGCCCGGCATTTCATCAGGCATTTCTCCGGTCGGATTAGCAGAGGAAGGAACGGAGAAACTGAACGGAGACGGCACAGAGACGGAATAGAGACGGAACAAAGACGGAACAAAGACGGAACAAAGACGGAACGGAAAGACAGAAGACGGAAAACGGAAAACGGAAACGGAAGACGGAAGACGGAAGACGGAACGGAAGAACCGATCAGAAGAGGGAACAAAGACGGAACGGAAGGACCGAACGGATACTCCCGGAGACGGAACAACGCAGCATACGGAAACACTTGCGGATCTCTCGGAAGTCAACCGACAGGAAAAAAGGGAAGGAAAATCTCAAGCGCTCTGCCGTTGTTTCAGGGCGGATATTCCGGCTGCTCAATTAAGCCGAACTCCGACATTTCCCGATTATATGCCGAGATTGCTGAGAGAGAAGAGAATAGCGGAAGAAACGCGGAGGAAAAGCAAAGAAGTCGGTAAAAGTGAGATATCAGACAACCTGATATTTGGGATTTAGGGAAATCTTATTATTGGAAAACCGGAAAACCGGAATATCGGAATATCAGAATCTCGGAATATCGGAATATTCGGCATTCGGAACTTCGGAACCTCGAAACGTGAAGATCTCCAAACCTCGGCATATCGGAATATCGGAACCGCAAAAACTCGGACCGCGGAAGATCGGAACTTCGGAACTTCGGCATATCCGACTTACTCCCGATTGAGCAATTGGTTGCTTGCCGGTTTGCTGCGGAAGACGGAATAGAGTATAGAGGGGATCAGGAAGAATAGACGGAAAAACGGAATCGGAAGACGGAAGACGGAACGGAATCGGAACGGAATCGGAAAGACAGCCGAAGTGAGGAACTGCTGGTGGTAGTGGCACTGAAAGGGATATTTGCATCCCTTTCTTGGCTTCCTCTTTCCGCAATCCATCCGTATTTGTTTTTGCGACCAGCTGGTTTTTTTCCATCGGGGTTTTCCAGCTCGGAAACTCCCGGCTTGCTACTTTTGGCAGGTTTTATTACCCCACTTACCCCACTTACTCCTCCCCCGCATACCCCTCCCCCGCACCCCTCCGCGACATGCCGCTGCGACATGCCGCTGTTCCCTTACAATTTCGTTTGGTTTGATTGCCCTCAGCGTTTAGCCCCTGCTGCTCTGTGAATTGCCCCCTACCCCGCACTCACCCCTCCTGCCCCGCAATTACCCTACCCCGCATTTACCCCTCCTACCCCACCACCCTACCTTCCCAAAATGGACAGACCTGACCCCACCCGGGCGGCCCACTTGTCCTCCCGCCGAGCCTCCTCCGCATCCCTCAAATCCGCCAAAAGCGACAACTCCTCCAGCACAAAATCAGACCCCGCAGCTTCCCCGCATCCGCATCCGCTTGCCCCGCAGGCCCAGGCCCCACAGGCCCAGGCCCCACTTGCCCCACCTGCCCCGCATTTGAAACCCGCGCCCCTCACATCAGCCCCATCTGCCCCACATGCCCCGCTTTCGGCCCCACCTTCGGCTTCCACATCCGGCACATCCGCCGCCCCCTCCGCCTCGGCTTCCACTTCGGCTTCGGCTTCCACTTCCGCCTTGGATTCGGCTTCCACATCCGCCTCGGCTTCGGCTTCGGCTTTGGCCTCAGTTTCCTCCACCTCCGCCGCCGCCTCGGCTTCCGCCTCGGCGTCGGCGTCGGCGTCGGCGTCCGGCTCCCAAACCATCTTCATCCACAAACTCTACCACATGCTGGAAGACCCCGCACTGTCCCGCCTGATCTTCTGGTCCGATGCGGGGGACTCCTTCCACATTTGTCCCGGCGAGGAGTTTGCCAGTGTTTTGAGCCAGTATTTCAAGCACACAAACATCTCCTCTTTCATCCGCCAGCTGAACATGTACGGCTTCCACAAAGTGAATGAGGCGCATGCCGCTGCCGAGAGCGGGGAGGATGCGGGGGCGGGGGCGGGGGCGGGGGCGGGGCATGCGGCTTTGTGGGAGTTTCGGCATTCCACCGGCAGCTTCCGCAAAGGCGATGCCGAGTCGCTGAAACACATTAAGCGCCGGTCGTCGAAACAGGCGCAGCGGGAGGCACGTGACGGAAGGGACGGAAGGGACACAAAAGCGGCATTGCCATCGGCACCACAAACGGCACAATCGGCACAATCGGCACAGTCGGCCCAAATGGCACAAACGGCCCAAATGGCACAAACGGCATGGAAACTGGACCCCGCCCACCCGGACGACACTACCCCGCACGAAGATATCCCAATGCGGCAACCGCCCGGCGGGGCACCCGGCGGGGGCGGGGCCGGCCCGCCTTTGTACCTCCCGCAGGCGTCGTCCCAACTGCGGCATCTGTCCATAGAGTTCACCGACCCCGCCGCCCACAGCCTGCCCCGCACCGGCTCCCGCTCGCAGTCGCTGACGGAGCTCCGCTTTGCCCCGCACGTCGGCCCGCCGCCCCGCAAGGCGTCCGACTTTGCGCCGGGGTACGGCCGGGGGTATGCGGGGCATGCGGGGTATGCGGGGCAGGGGTATGCGGGGTATGCGGGGTATGCGGGGCTGCCGGCCGGACATGTGGGGCCCCCGCCTCCCGGCCAACCCGAACTCTCTACCCCTCCTTCTGCCCCGCCTGCCCCGCCTGCCCCGCCTGCCCCGCATGCCCCGCCCTCTGCCGAGCACCTCGCCTTCCTCGAGTCCCGCGTGTTTGAGCTGCACGACAAGTTTGTGGCGCTGGCGCAGGATTATACGCAGCTGTTTGTGCGCTACGAAGCCGTTACCGAGGACCTCAGCCGCACGAAATCGGACATGCTTTTCCTAATGCGGACAATCGTGCAGCGGCTGGACGCGGGGGCGGGGCAGGCGGGGGCGGGGCAGGCGGGGCAGGCGGGGCTCGGAACGGCACTTGCAGGTCTTTTCGGGACCACAGACGCGGCAAGCGGCTCGGCTGCCCCGCCCCCACCTGCCCCACCTGCCCCACCTGCCCCACCTGCCCCACCTGCCCCGCCCCGCCCAAACGGCCTCAACCAAAACAACAAGCGGCCCGCGCTCGGCCAGCGGCTGTCGGACGAGCGGATGAAAACCCGCACCCCGCCGGGCCGCCGGGCGGACCGCTCGGAAGAGGCTTCCCCGCACTCGGCCATGCGGGGTAACCCCGCAGTTCCCGCAACGGCAGTCGGAACGGCAGTCGGAACGGCAGCTCGGCCCGACGCCGCGTCGTACTGGAGCGAGATAAAGTTTGGCGGGGCAGCGCGGGGCCGCATGCCGTCCATTTTGTACGACCCGCTGGCCACAAATCCGCTGCCGAACAGCCCCGCCAACCCCGCCAACCCCGCCTACCCCGCCAACCCCGCACTGCGCACAAACGGAACCCCCGCCGACGGCCGCTCCGACCGCTCGGCATCGCTGCCGGACACGGCCCGTTCGGACCGCAGCGACGAGCGGCCCGTGCCGAGCCCGCAAACGGAGCTCCGCAAGCCGTCGGTGGTGTATTACCCCGCTTACCCCGCACCGCCCGCCGGCTCGGAGTTTGCGCTGGCGGCAGGCGGGCGGGGTAAGGCGGGGCGGCGGGCGGAAGAGGAGGCGAAGCGGCTGGAGCTGGCAAACTCGTCCAGCGTGCATTCGCTGCTGAATTGAGCGAAGCGGAAGCGGAAGTGGACGGAAGACGCAGAACGCAACTGCGGACGCCGGATTGCCCCGCAACCCCACCAGCCACTTCAAGAGGGCGCTTGCCCCGCAGCCCCACTTGCCGTTTTAGGAAATGCGCCACTCGCCCTTTTAGGATGAGCCCCACTTTCTCCGCAGCCCACCTGCCGTATTGGGGTCAGCCTGCCATTTTTGGGACTCGGCCCTTTTGTCCCGCAGCCCCACCTGCCAAATTGGGCAGCATGTTAGGCACAGCTCCCGCTTTCTTCGGGAGACACAAACCGGTACTCCGCTCTGTTGTTCCCGCATCCCCTCATTTCTCATCCTAATCAGGAAATGCCCCTCCCCGGTTTGGCCCGCACCGGCTGGCCTCAACGCCGACACGTGCGGATCGGCAGTCAAAGCCGAGTTACCAAATGAGGGAATGCGACTTCCCAAAGCGGAAGCCGATGGCGAAGCCGAAGCCGAAACGGAAGCGGAGCGGAAGCCGAAGCGGAATTGGCTGCCGGCTGTATTCCAGCCGGAGTTGCCGTTCGGAGCTGCCGCTTGAGTTTTTGTGTGTGTTTTTGACTGGAAACGGCATTTCCCCGCCGTCTCAAAAGCCCTTCGGCATGTGAATTCCGCTTTCTGTCGGCAAGTTTAGTAAGGCGGAGCGGATCGGAGCAGATCGGAGCGGATCGGTTCGGTTCGGAGCGGATCGGAGCGGAGCGGATTGGATTGCAATGGGCGGAAGAGGTTTTGTATATCGCGGACCGAAGATTGGATTTTCTGACTGAAAAGGGAAGGTGGGAAGTTGCAGGCGGCTTGAAAGGTCGGAACGGAATGGACGGATGTTTCGGAAGGGTTCGGAAGAACCCGGAAAGGTTTGGAAGAACGCGGATAACTTTGGACGAGTTCAGAGAAGCTTTGGAAGAGTTCGGAGGGGTTTGGAAGAGCTTCGGAAGAGCTCGGAAGAGTTCCGGAAGAGCTCCGGAAGAGTTCGGAAGGTTTAGAGAAGTTCGGGAAGAACTCGGAAGAACTCGGAAGCGCTCGGAAGAACTCGGAAAAGCTCGGCCCACTCGGCCCGCTCGGAATTTGCTCTTTGACGATCCGAGCGGCTGATGTTACGACATATTTGGCCGTCGTTTGCACAAACAGTTTGATTGGTTTGCTGAGATGCGGCTATAAAATGAGGCGAAATCTGCTTAATACTTTCTATTTACTACCCGTTCCGGTATATTCTGTGGGTTGTCCCATTAGAGCTTTTTTTTCATGTTTCCATAGGAGATTTGTAGTTTATATTCACATGACGCCATTAGACATATTGAGGATGGAGGAGTGTAGGAATGTAGGAAGGAAAGAAGGAAAGAAGGAGGTATCTCCGAAATGCAGAGATAAAAAGGAGATAAGGAGTGGAGACGAAACGAAAGTAGAGGAGGAAACGAAAGGAAAGGACGAAAGGAGGAAAGAAGGAAAGGAAGAAAGGAAAAGCATAAAAAAAAAAAAAGAGGAAAAGAGAAAATGAGAAAATGAGAAAATGAGAAAATGAGAAAATGAGAAAATGAGAAAATGAGAAAATGAGAAAATGAGAAAATGAGAAAATGAGCAAATGAGAAAATGAGAAAATGAGAAAATGAGAAAATGAGAAAATGAGCAAAGGAGATCAAGCAAAAGTAATGTGACAGGTGGGAAGTGGAACAGAGGAAACAAACAGAATTCAAAGAAAATAAAATAAAAGGAAATAAAAGGCAAGTGGAAAAGAGTAGAGGGAAGTGGAAAAAAAAAAAAAAAAGTAGAGGCAAGCAAAAGAGAAGTGAGACGGAAAGAGGAGACTGAACGGGAGATGAAAGGAAGACAAACGGCCAGTAAGGAAAGGGAAAAAATAAAGCTGGAGGCCGGGGCGGGGTAAGGAGAGGGGTAGGTGGGGCAGGAGGGGCCGCAGGCGGGGGGCGGGGTAAGGGGGGCTGTGAGCCCGCTTTTCACAAGTCGGCGTCTTTTTATCCTCTCCATTAGCAACGGCAGGTTACCAATTTAGAGCTGATTGGTTTCTTTCCTTACCTTCCCTGGCATTTATAAGCCGATCATCAGCCGATCGTCATCCTTCCGTGATATTCTATTTCAGGGTGTTTTCAAGCCACCTTCCTTCCGCGGTCTTTGTGCCAGTCTTTTCCCGGTTTCCTCCGAGCGCTTCCGGGATCTTCCGCCCTTCCGCCTTCCGCCCTTCCGTATAAGCTAAAGGAATGCAGTCAGATAAGCTGAGGGAAAGTTTGCTTGGCCGACGGAAGCGGACTTGCTGGCGGTTGTTTAGAGGGATCTGCCGGAGTTTCAGTCCGAATAAGGAAATGTAGTGACAAGATAGACAAGTAGGCCGTTGTGCTCCAGCTTCCGCGGCGTCGGTTTCGTACCCTTCCGCTCTTTGCCCCGCTTTGCCCCGCAGTACCCCGCAGTACCCCGCTAAGCCCCGCGTTACTCCGCTTTGTCCCGTTTTACTCCGTTTTACCCCGCTCTACCCCACTTTACCCCTCTTTGCCCCGCTTTGCCCCTCCTCCGCTACCCCGCACACCACTACCCCTCCTCTCCTCCGCACCCCTCCCCCAATTTACCCCGCTTTACCCCTCTTTTCCGCTACCTTCTGTCGCCACCCTCCCTTCTCCTCCTTACCCCTCCTTACCCCTCCTACCCCTCCTCCCCCTCCTTACCCCTGCTACCCCTCCTACCCCTCCTTACC